>CAXAQZ010000221.1:55000-79632 GCA_963971145.1 Sussaba pulchella
GCCGCTGTCTATTTATTTCGATAGTATTGTAATATCTAGATATGATATTATAGAGCATTGAACAAAACTATTGTTCTTCTCTCGCATTTTCGTCGAGTGTTTCTATTTTTGTATGAGTTCGGTTATAGCTCTGCCATACACCAGCCACACGCCAGCCATACACCGTACGCGCCTCTCTGGCTCTGCCATACACCAGCCACACACCAGCCATACACCATACGCGCCTGCCTGGCTCTGCCATACACCAGCCACACACCAGCCATACACCGTACGCGCCTCTCTGGCTCTGCCATACACCAGCCACACACCAGCCATACACCGTACGCGCCTCTCTGGCTCCGCCATACACCAGCCACACACCAGCCATACACCATACGCGCCTCTCTGGCTCTGCCATACACTAGCCATACACCATACGCGCTCACGGGTGCAAGCGAATCTGTACCGTCTGGCACTGCCATACACTTGCCAGACACACGACGCGGCTCCTAAGTGTTGCTTTAAAATACAGCGCGTAGCCACACAGCTCCCAAACCCTGCCCAAACCCCGCGGAAGCGGGCAACGAGCTGCCAAATGCTAGCCATACTTTAGCCAGTGGAATATTTTTACTCGGGTGATCATCAGTGACCGTCATCACTAGCGATGGTCAATACGGTAGAAAAATCGCGTCTGATCTGACAAGCTGACTGACGCTATGACTACTGAAAAGTGTGCGACAGCTCTGAAATAGATTTTGGTAAAAAACGCCGGAAACACGATTTCAATTATGAACATAATTCGATATCTCCCGCATTATAGCACCTACAGCATTGGTGTTGGTCCCAATCGGAATATAATTTTTTTTCGCTTCTAATTACAATTAAATATTTAGGAATAGAGCTGTGAATTTTAAAAACTAGTACAAAGTTGGGTTAATGTTCAACAAGTTTCGAGAATAAGATACTGCAGTCGCGTCTCGAGAGGCCGTCGGTATGGTAGAAACCGGTATGGTATGGTGGTAAATGTACTTGTCTCGAGACGCTACCGCGTCTCTTGATCAGGTTATTTCGAAAACATATTAAATTGAAGTTTGGCGTAAAATTTAAGTCGATACATTAAATAGAACACAGATGGGTTCGGTTTTTGTGAGTGAGGTTCGCTGGACCCCATGTGACCGGTATGTTATTATTGGGATGGTCAGAACCTCCTCTCGCCTAAATTTCCACTCGTCCAAGCCTCCACCGTCAGTTCTTCTTCCCGTCGGATCTTCCTCCCGTGACTGGTGCGCCATCTAGTCCATTACGTTACCATCTCAGCTCTACTAGGTCCCCACTGTAGGTGAACGTGCAGAGCTCTGCACGCAAATTATGAGGAAGCAATGTGCAAGGTTCTACTTTTTTTAAATTAATTCTCGTCGTATTAAATACATATATTGAGAAAAGTATATAAAAAAATATTCGTCCTGTTTTCGGTATACGCCCTCTTCATACTCCCCCCTGCACGCCTGTGAAATTGTTGCTCGGTGTCGACGACGATTGATCCATACGGTTCATGAGAAAAATTTAAAAAAATCTATATTTAGAAACGGATCATCGAATTTTTTTTTCTGAGTCAATGAACATTTCTAATTGCGTCAAATAAAATCTGATCGGCTGCCGTTGCTCGTATGAATATTTCAATGCTGCCATACGAAGGGGATTGGCAGCCAAAGGTTGAGACCCACTGATCGGTCGCGTGCAGAGCTCTGCACGTTCACCTACAGTGGGGACCTAATAGAGCTGAGATGGTAACGTCGGACTAGATGGCGCACCAGTCACGGGAGGAAGATCCGACGGAAGGAAGAACTGACGGTGGAGGCAGAGATGAGTAGGTAGATTGGTACAGAGCCCCCTTTTTGTAGTTTTTTAGTACTTCCCATTCCCTTGGCGGGGCCGGTGTCGGGTCGACACCGGCGGCTTGGGTTGTGGCTATGTTCACACTACATCGGGTGGACACTCAAGTACGAATCCGACCGTCTTGGGTGTTGGGTTCCACTGGATTGTGGCTAGGTTCACACTACGTCGGGTAAACACCCAAGTACGAATTCGACCGTTCGAGCGCATTTACTAACAGCTGGGGCTGCGGGGCCTCAAATGTCAAACACCGTTCAGCGTTCGGACTGGCTAACTTTGATCGATTATAATCAATGCGTGCTGTGAATGAGATGAATGTCGTCAAATAGCTCGAGTCATGGCTAAAAAAGATTTATTTTGCATACATACAGGGGAATAATATGGAGCAAAAAAAATTGTTTTTGAAGAAATTTTCGTTCTGTGCAGTCGATTATGACGGATTCTTTCCGTACGATTATTTATTTCTCGCGATTGCAAATAATAAATTGCACTATTCAGTCTTTAGTGTATTCCATGAAAAATCGTACTGGAAAAATAAATTGCAGCCTACAAGTACTAATGATAGCGTAAATTCCAAAAGCTTGTGACAGCTACAGTGGTAGCGGGCTGGCCTGGAAACCTAAAGGTTGCGAGTTCAAGTCCCGTAATAAACATATTTTTTTCCGGAATGAAAAAAAAAATGAATCATAGAATTATCATGTAGAAAAATCCGATTAAATTATCTTCATTTACTTACATTTGATTTTTTTTTTTCAAGTGAAAAACTTTGTTTTGGGCATTCTCATCCTTTGTCTCCATAAATAGTTGTTTATTCCTTCAAGGTTTGTAGTAAGAATTTATATTGTTAAATTATAGTTTGACCCCGTGTCTTGAATGGAAAGTGTACGTTGAATATGAAATTAAACTAATTTTCGGCTCATTCCAGAACAATACAACACAGGCATGATTGTAATTTCCATTTAATACAATCGTAATAATTGAACATAACGTACAAGATTGTGTAAACTAGGACGAAATGTATATTCCGTTTGATTATTATAATTACAAAAAAAAAACCCACTAGAACCTCGAACAACTGGAGTACGATTTACGTAAACAAATACGAACAAATGCTCAAAAAAAGTCTTTTTAATGAAAAAATATTTATATGAGAGATTCCTCATGAAACCAGCCACTTCTGTGCTGGCCGGTCTTTGATTTAGATGAACATTTTTTTCTCAAAGTACTCCTCCAGTTTCTATGTATTGGTATAACCGTGTTTACTATTTTTCATCGATTTTAAAGAGTATCAAAATTGGGAAACTCACACAGTATATCCGACAGGAAAAATGCCGACTTAATCGCCCCACGCCAAAATCTGAGTTTTTAAGTGATCTATCAGGGAAAAATATTTCAAACAATAATAAAACTTTATTGCATTTTCCAAGTTTGAATTACCAAAATTAGATTCATCATGCAGCCGAGTGGTTAGCGACACAAGAAAAACCACGACGTAAGGTCCGTCTTGGGATAGTAGTGATGCGGAGCATATTATATGTGAGGCAGTATTCCTCATCTGTCCAGACTTTGAAAGTCACATACACTCAACCAACCAATTGAAGGAACAAAAAATCTCTCCAATTTTTTACGTGTTTTTGGCGTGGCTGTAACTTTGCGAAAAATTGTCGTATTGAGATGAATGAAGAAGCATTTTGGAGCTTGACATTTCTAGTTTTAAAACCGTATGATGAAAGATTTTTTTGGCCATTGGTCATGCCACACTCAAGAGAAATGTCGCAAAGAAATTTTTTTCCAAAAATTTCCGTTTTTCCAAGTTGTTCCCGGACTTCAAAAAAATTTTTCTGGGGGCACCAATAACACAGTCATTTAGCCTGATTCTTGATCTTCGATTTGGTTTTTTTTTGTACAACGATTTGTCACTGAGATATCGGCCGGTGATTAAAAAAAAAACTTTTTTCGTTTGATCATCGATGTCCCATGTACGATGCGATAAAAGAAAAAAAATTTTCTATTTTTCTCAACATTTGGCATCATCAAAATTGTTTTTGATATTTAAAAAAAAAAGATTTTCTCAATCTTAATGAGTATTGAGAATGTTCGGCCACCGTTTACATCGAATTTTTTGAAAATTTTCAAATGAGAAATTTTGTTTTTTTTTTAATTTCAAAAACAATCTTGACGAGTATTCAATGCCGAATGTTGAGAAAAATAGAGGATTTTTTTCTTTTATTTGCAATAATCATCCGATGATATTCAAAGAGTAGAAAAGGCGTTTTCCCAAGTGAAGCCTAAAATAAACAATTCGGGGTAGAAAATCAAATGGACGGATCAATTTGAAATTTAATAGGGTTATTGGTGATACATTGAGCTAAGTGCGGATGCACGAACGTTTGTTCTAACAGCAATATTTGCGAAGTACTGGTGAAATTTCTAAACAAAAAGTGGTTTTTTTCCAACTTTTTCAAGTAAACGCAAGGGATGAAAAATTTTTTTTTTCCAAAAACAATAACTGGAGCTCATACGCAATTCATTTGCGTTGTCAAAACTGCCGGCGAATTTGCTATGAGATTACCGGTTCCCTGATATATCGATGATCAAACGAAAAAAGATGTTTTTTTATTCACCGGCCGATATCCCAACGAAAAATTGTCTGTTCCTTTAATTTTTTTGCCCAGTGTATATCTATAATGAACAGCTAACTGAGTGCCGATTTCATGAAAAAACATTTTCTGCGAGGCTGTGGATATTTTGTCTCGGCTAGTCGGAATATATAAAGGATGTGAAGTTTGGAATGATAATTGAAATTAATTCATTGATTAATAAGAAATGATTTTTCATTTATTCTGAAAAAAAACTTTTGATCCTGACATGACAAAATTAAAACAGTAATTCTTCATTTTATACACTGCCGGAGAACATTATCAGGCCACAGAAGTGCCCGTAAAAATCACTTGTCTTTCAACGTCGACAACTTTGAGTCGAAAAACGCTAGGAACTTTCTGTAACCATCATTGGAAAGCTTATAAATTTTTGAATTTATTGATACTAAGAAAAGAATATTTCCATTATTCAGTACTGAAATAGCATGTTATGTTAATTGGAATAAAAATCGGATTATTCTCAAATTTTCTATCTTGACTTTAACTTATGAACAAAGTTGTTTTTTTTCAATTTTAAATTTCTCACACCCAAGCTCTTCATATTTATCTTTATTTTCAGCCTAAGGACCATGGAAAATCTTTGCTGGTTCTTAAGTTATTATCAAAATTGTGCAAACGTGTGCAAATTGTGTTCTCTTGCGAAGGCAGGAGTTCTGTGAGTTAATCCTGATATGAAAATATCAATGACTTTTAATATTTATAAGCTTTTAACCGGTTGAACTAAATTTTCATAAGTTTGTGTTTAATCCAAATCAATATTTGCAATAATCGTTTATCTAGGAAATTTTACATAAATATACACTATCAATGGACATTAATTTTTCCGCTAACATGCTAAACAAGTTAGTTCAAAACCATACATTTCACAGAATACGCGATATAATTATAACCAAAATGAGTAAGAAATAAATGCAAAAACATCGATGTACGGGGAAACTGTAAAGGGAAATACATCAACGCCCGCTCATCGTTGCGCGGCAAGCCAAAAACGCTTGTCCAAACGAGCTATCCACGGCGTTCACGGCCACGGCGGCGTCGAAAATCCTCCCCTCTACTACAATACTCCCTAGCCAGCCTTCCTGTACATGCACACGCACACACCACTCCGAGCTATGCCTGTACGCGAGCGGTTCAATGCGGCCGAGAATTTGCTTTCGGCTACCCAGTATACGCTAAACAAGCAAAAACGACGGCGTCTTTCCCTCGTTGACCACGAGGCGTCGCCTCTGCACGACCAACGAATGAGAAGCAGCCGGAATTGACGATATACGGCTCTGTACCAATCTCCCTACTCATCTCTGGTGGAGGTTTGGACGAGTGGAAGTTTGGGCGAGAGGAGGTTCTGACCATCCCGTTATTATTTGAAGGTGTGACCTCAACGGGTTAACCATAAGTCGGGGGACATTTTCTTTCGTATCGTGGAACATCTGAATCCAGATCGTCTTCATGTTCAATTAATGGCGTCTTCTTTGCACTGTTAAACATCTATATCCTATATCATCTTTATGTTTAATGAATGACGTCTCCCGACTGAATTGAGGGCAGTGAGGAAATTACCACGATTCAAAAAATTGAACTCATACAAACGAACGATCATAATTCAAAGTATGAATAAACTAAGATGACTTCTTGAATTAGTTCATCCTTTTTTAATTTATTTATTTATTTCATTCTTTTCAATTTACTTATTTGTTTTGTCCATTTTAAATTTATTAATTTGTTGTTACTTTTTAGATTCATGAATTTTATTCATGCTTTCTATCAGATTACGTTTTTTGTGTTCGATTTTTACTCCAGCCGGGAATTTTTTTTAATTTTTTTAATTTATTTCATTTCATGGTTTTTAAAGATAATTCGATATAATTTTCTCCACGTCCGCCAATGATTGGAATCATTTAGCTCGAACAAGACGTCCACGTCACAAAACAATTTTTCCTACTAGTGTCATAATGTACTATTGTTTATCGATTCAATATCGTAAAACGTGACCACTGTATGGAAATTTGATGTGACAAGACTTTAAAAGTATCGACTAGCTGCGGCACATGCTGATTGTCCTTGGGCGCAGTTGAGTACAGTCTCAGCAAAATGTCAGCGCATCATGTGATTGTTCAGCGCGGCTCCATGTAGCCATGACAAATTGTCAGCCCATCGTGGAGTCTTGAGGGCGGCTTAATAGAGCCTTGACCGAATCTCAGTGCATTATGGAGATTTTAAGCGCGGCTCTATGTAGCCTAGACCAAATTTCTGTTCATTGTACAGTTTTTTGAGCGCGGCTCGACGTAGCCTTGACCAGATGTCAGCGCATTCCGCTCGTCCTTTCCAGTCATTATAAGTTTTGAATATGTCTTAAGCGAGTGAACATTAAATGAATGCTGCTTCGACGAGTGAACGTCGAATGAATGCTACTTCGAAAAGGGCCTGACTCATATAGGAAAAACAATGAAAACAAATATACATATTGTGCATTCTGACAAATCGCTTTGTCTAAAGTTTTGTCGGTTGGAGGATAAAGTAAAAAATTGAGTCCGACAACAATTTTTTTCTTTCAAATTGTCAATTCCACTGAGGTAGACAATATCACTTGGCATAACCACATCGTCTAGCTAAATATCCATATTCACGTTTTTCACAATCCTGATAACATTATCATACGTTGAATAAAAAAGAATGAACTTATTGAACAATTTCGTTCGTACGTGAAATCAGTTGATAATCATAAATAAAACGAAATCATCGGGCATAACCACGTCATCCGACCCAACCTCCACATTCACATATATCTTAATTTCGCGCCCGAATACAAGTATCCAGAATTATTAATTTGACGTGATTGATGAAATCAGCAGTAGATCAATCCTGCTAATATTATTTAACGTTAAATAAAAAATGTACTCATTAAAAGAATATCGTTCGTACGTGAAATCAATCAATAAAAAAAAGTTATTGGAAACACCGCTTAGATCCGTTAGATCCACCCCTGTTTGGAAACACCGCTTAGATCCGTTAGACCCGCCCCTGTCGTCAAAGCGGATGACTCGACATCGGAATGAAGTAAGGCTATGAAGAACGATGCGAGTATTGCCTAGCCAATCAGCGGGCTCGCTGGAGCTCTACTGGGGCCAGCATCGATATGGACATTTTGAAAAAACGCGTTTTTTCAACATCTATTATCTTTACGAGTTCACATCCGATCATACTTATTATGATTCACACATAATCTGTGTGACCAACGGATTCGATGTGCAAAAATTTGTTTGTAGAAGATTAGCCGTCTGAGCAAACATTCGTGAGGAAGGAATCGGTTTTTCGCGGGAACACGACGAAACACATAACTCCCGTTTTCAGCCGGGAGTTGAAAACTGTAAAAGGGACCCAAATGTTATACTTCATCGCTCCGATTACGAACAATCTGGAAACAATTCTAACAAAGCATCCATCCAATTCCAAGACATATTCTATAATCCAACTTTTGAATCAGTCCGTGCCATGGAAAACAGAGAAAATGGAAATAGATGAATTCAATGGCCAGAGGCAATAAGGGCATACGACGCTCGAAGCGGCTCGAAATGGACAATCCTCTTTCCGAAACGGGTGAAAATCTTAAAGTTATTGAAATTCGAAATAAAAAATAAATATAACTTACTTACATAAAAATCATCAAAGGTAATAATTAAAAACCACGGAAATTGCAAGCATGGTAAATCAATGTTTTTCAATATATAAATTGCCGAATCTCCGTTGTTTTTAAATCAATTTACTCCGGATTTCTTTTATATTACTCTTGATATTCAAGCATTGCTGTCAGGCAAAAACAAATTCAAAATATATGACTCGTCTGATTGATTTTTAACCCTAGATTGGGTAACATACCTGGCTCATACGTCATTGGGTAACTTCGGTCTTATAAGACCCCAACGACTTGAGTCGCGTGGGATGATGGCTCAAATTCGGTTAGGACAACTTTTAAGAAGTGCGATCTCTTCGTTTTTAATAAGGAAGGCAGTGGTACTAATCATTTTTTGTTAACTTCGGAAACATATGTACTAAGTTGTCTAAACCGAGAAAAAACCAAAAAATTTCGCGAAGTCCTTTTCACTTTTTTCATAAAACTCACCGTAGTATTCCAACAATCCTAGCGATCTTTAAAATTCCAACGGAATTTAAGGGATAAATGGCCACACTTCAGAAGTATCTGACCAAATTTTCCTTTAAAAAAATATATATATAATTATTCAAACGTATGAAAGAAGAGGAAATGACAAGAATATGACGACTAAAAAATATCATTAAAAATTACTAATAAAATTGATTACTTCGATTGAAATTTATTATAAATGTTTGAAAACATGTCAAATTATACAAAAATTCTATTATACGTCTATTGTGAGGAACAAATCTCTCACTGGATATTGGTTCAACTTTTATGTTTTTGATGATTAATGAAAAGTTGCCGGATCGAATTTTTTGCCATTGTTATTAAAAAAAACTTTTTATCGTGATGTGTTTAAAAAAAAAACAAAAAAAAAGTTTAACATTTTTTAAAATGACATAAGTTTTTACATTTGAACTCTCACATTCACGTTCGAAACGCCCAAATGAAATTATTTCCCGAAAAAACACTTTTACCCAAAAAATTCTCTGACGTTATTGGGTAACTGGGGTCTTAAGAGACCCCAGCCGGTCTTTTTTATTATTCACAGTACACCCAGAGCACTAGTTCCGTTGCTTACTGACCGAAAGCGACAGTCGGACACTTGAAGTAAATTATGGTTAAGGTCCCAGACCGATTAGGAATCTGGCTGAGCTGAGGGCGTAGTCTCAATATCAAGTGGGGTCCTGTAAGACCCCAGTTACTTAATCTAGGGTTAATATCAAAGACCGAGACGAGGAAAGCTCAAGACTCAAAAAACTTCTCAATACGAAGCTGTTCCATGAGGCTCAATGATGTTTTTGGCACTGTAACGAATTTTCTTGTTCGTAATTGTATTTTGTGGATTGGGCCAGAGTGGGATCGATTTGCGGGTTTTTTGCGTGGAAATAATGATAAGAACGATCTTGATTTATTTTAATTTTTAGATGTTCATGACGTATCGTAATTATTTATTTTATTCATTCCATTTCATTTTTAATTAAATCGTTCGTTTACATTTATTCATCTCATTCATTTACATAATTACCTTGATCTTATTCAAGTTCACTATTCACACGTCATTCATTTCATTGCATTAATTATTTTATATCATTTAATTATTATCATTTATTCATTAGCCAGATCACTCATTCCAATAATCGATATCACATCATCCAATCACCCATAGTTTTGCCTCGAATCACAATCATACATATGGGGTATTCCTGGGAATTTCGGCAACTTCGGACAGTTGGGTCAAAATTTTTGCCCCCCAATTTTTTCCATCAATATGTGTTGAAAATAAAGAGACACGTATTTCGGCGTTTTTTATTTTGAGCCCCCACTTTTGAAATACGGTCAAATGAAGTTTTCGAAGTATTGACCACATTCGATCATTCAAATCGATATATCTCAGCAACGGTTAGTGATAACTCGAAAAACAACGGGTCTTTTTTTTCGTTTTTGAACGCTCTATACAATGAAAACATTTACGATTATGTTGCACAAATTCAACAATAAGTTATAAACAATTCAAAATTAAAAATGAAATAAAAGAAAAACACACTTTTTATTTTTGAAATGTATTTTGTTTAAATTCCTTGAACAAAAACGAAAATTGTGAGACGCGGCCGGACTTGGGCCGACGCTTCGTTCGAAAGTTATAGCTTTTTTTCTTAACAACCGGGTAAACATTTACGGGTTTTTTGTGACAAAAAAATCTATAACTCCCGAACGAAGCGTCGGCCCAAAAAGTTCAAGGTGGCTAAATTTTCGTTTTTGTTCAAGGAATTAAAAAAAAAAATATTTCAAAAATTAAAAGTGCGTTTTTTGTTTTATTTCATTTTTAATTTTGAATTGTTTATAACTTATTGTTAAATTTGTGCAACATAATCGTTAATGTTTTCATTGTATAGAGCGTTCAAAAACGACAAAAAAGACCCGTGGTTTTTCGAGTTATCACTAACCGTTGCTGAGATATATCGATTTGAATGATCGAATGTGGTCAATACTTCAAAAACTTCATTTGACCGTATTTCAAAAGTGGGGGCTCAAAATAAAAAACGCCGAAATACGTGTCTCTTTATTTTCAACACATATTGATGGAAAAAATTGGGGGGCAAAAATTTTGACTCAACTGTCCGAAGTTGCCGAAATTCCCAGGAATACCCCATATATTTCAATACACACTTATAACACCGTTGTTTTGATTCTCGAATTCAATGTCCTTGTTTTCGTGCCATGGTCGCGATACATTACAATCACTTATATTTCTCTGTCCATTATTTTCATCGATCTGAATATTCGTTGTCCACAGTATTTATCAGTCGTCACCTTACATTGTTCCTTTGAAATCACCGTTCGTCTTATTATTGTTCCTTTCACATTTAATTATATTCAATAAAAACACATTTCGTCGGGTTTTTATTTAATTCGATTCACTTCACCTCAGTCCGTCGGGTTAAAGCGGTTTTTAGTTTTAGTTTTTATTTGTTTAAATTGCCACAATTTGTCGGGCTCGAAACCAATCCGCCACCAGTCCGTCGTGGCTTATTGGATTGGTTTCTTGTTTAAATTCGTTTTATTAATTTATATTATAGGATCCGTATATTTTTGGGAATACCTCCTTTAATAAATAGAGATCGAGTGAGAGGGCAACATGTAATAATGGAGAATGAAATTTATTAACGAATACAGCACAATATAAGATTAACTTCGTACGCCCTTTGTCTAATCGACACGCATCTTCGCGAGGACCAGCGACTTCTGACCCGCTCTAGCACGCTCCTCGCCTACTTAACCCCCACTCCCTGATTGAACGATCGCAATCGAACAAAGCCCCGATCGTTCTCGTATATTCATAACAAACCGATAAGCCGCGTTCGTTCTCGAACGTTCAACGCGCTCTATTTTATTCTACACTCGGCCATTCTGATTTTACATTCGACCCCGAATGTTTAGTTACATGAGAGTCTTAATAGCTAAATGTCAAATACATCGCTTGGCTCTTCTTTGTTCGAATTTTCCAGTCGATCTCTACAATCATCTTCGTCATCGCTGTCGAGATTATCGCTCCAGGGTTTTATATAATCAGCAGCGGTGGATGTTTGAAGAGGCCCTTCATGTTCGCCAACTTTGCGCACAACATAACAATTATTACGTAGCACTCTCGTTACCGTTTATGGACCGAGATATTTCGAAGAAAACTTCATTGCCGGGCCGCTCTGCGTCCGCTTGATTGCTATCAGGTCGTTTTCGCGATACACGGAAGCTTCTTTTCTCTTCTTATTGTAGCCTCGCCGATTTTCCGATTGGATTTTAGCGATATTCTCTTTTGTTCGCAGTCGCAACTCGTCTCGACTGCTCTGAAACGTCGTTATCCACTCATTCTC
The DNA here is from genome assembly GCA_963971145.1 of Sussaba pulchella. NCBI lineage: Eukaryota > Metazoa > Arthropoda > Insecta > Hymenoptera > Ichneumonidae > Sussaba > Sussaba pulchella. The sequence goes on from CAXAQZ010000221.1 coordinate 67,057, forward strand.
GATGATTTCTCGAATTTGAGGATCATCCCTTAATCTCGCTCGAGTACCGAAGAGCAGTTGAAATAGCGTTGTACCAATGCTTCGGTGTGGCGTCGTATTAAGGAACCGCTGAGCTATTCCGAAATGTGTTTTTATTGAATATAATTAAATGTGAAAGAAACAATAATAAGACGAACGGTGACAAAGATATCAACGTGCGATTGACACGCTCTACTTGGCCATTGGCTCTTGGAATTCCCGTCGTCGTCAAAATGTGTTCAATATTCTCGGATTTGCAGTAATCACGGAAGTCACCTGAGGTGAAAGCAGTGCCCCGGTCCGAGACAATTCGTTGTGGATTTCCGAAAACGTTTGCTTGCTTCTGCAGTCGATCAACAACTTCGGCTGTTCCGGTTGACTTCGTTGCATAAAGCCACGTAAATTTCGAAAAACTGTCCACCACAACGAAGATGTGGTGGTAACTTTTCTTTGTCGACGTCAAAGGTCCGAGATGATCTATGTGGTACGTGTGCAGAGGTACTTCGCCTTTATCAATTGAGTTGAGAAAGCCCTCTTGTTTCCCCTCTTTCCTCGTGGCCAAGATACAGTCGATGCAGTTACGCACCGTTTTCTCTACCCGGCGGCGCAGATCTTGGAGCCAATAGTCGGGCTTCACGAGAGTCGCTGTCTTGTTGATCGAAAAGTGACCACGCTCGTGCGCCTGTCTAATCACTTGATAACACATGCTTCGCGGAACGACGAGCCGAATATCGCCGTCGACTTTTTTGAATAATAAACCATCGCGAAAGCAGAATCCTTGTACGCGCTCCTTTTTCATTTCGCGAATAACTTTCTGGATCTCTGCGTCTTCCTCCTGAGCTCTCTTCAGTCGTGCAATAAGTCCGTCTTCGTCTTTGTCGAGAAGCATGCATGTCGGCAACGGATTTCGACTCAACGCGTCAACATGCACCATATTCTTCCCCGGCCGATGTTCGATGGTGTCATCAAATTCTTCGAGTTGAAGCGCCCATCTGGCAACTCGCACGCACCAATCTTTTTTGCTCATCGTAAGCGCGAATGCGCGACAATCAGTGACAATTTTAAAAGCTATTCCTAACAAATAAACTCGAACTTTTACCAACGCTTTGATTACCGCGAGTACCTCCATCCTCCAACCAGCTCGTAGCTGGTTTACTTTGCCTCGAGATCCGTCGTTTTCCCGCTCGCGTAATAAACGGGGTGATCATCGTCGTTGCTTCGCTGCAGCAAAATCGCACCATATCCCTGCATCGAAGCATCTGTGTGAAGATCGGTTACGGCACCCACGCGATACAAATTCAGGACCGGCTTATTAATTAACGCGATCTTTAAACGTGTAACCGCATCGGTTTGCTCTTTTTCGAATTTGAATTTCACGTCTGCTTTCAACAAATTCGTCAAAGGCCTTGCAATCAGCGAGTATCCGGGAATAAATTTTCTAAAATATCCCGTTAATCCTAGAAATCCCTGCACCTGTCGCACATTTGCGGGTTTCGGGAATCGTTCGACTGCCTCAGTTCTTCGCGTCGATGGCTGCACACGTCCGTTCTCGATAATGTGGCCTGAGAACTCTACTTTACTCTGTAAAAAGCTGCATTTTTCCCATTTGATAAACAATCCCGCTTGACTCGCGGTGTTTAAGACTTGTCGCAGTTTTTCCAACCCACTCTCGTAATTCGCTGATGGAACGATCAGATCGTCCATATACGTTAAGACTATTCCGTCCCGAATCAAATCTTGGAAAACCGCGTTGACGAATCTGTGAAGAACCGTCGGAGAATTACATAAACCGAACGGGACTCTCATAAACTCGTAATGTCCGTCGGGGACAGTGAAAGCCGTATACTTTCGACTCGATTCATCAACTTCAACGTGGAAAAATCCGTTTTCCAAGTCTAACGTGCTAAAAACTTTCGCGTCTTGTAACTTATCTAAATGATCTTGAATCAACGGCAGAGGATATCGATCTTTGATAATTTTTTTGTTAAGTAGTCTATAATCAACGCAAATTCGGTTACTTCCGTTCTTTTTCTTAACCAAAACAATCGGACTTGCATAGTCAGAAACTGAAGGTCTCGCGACACCGGCGTTGACCCACTCTCGTATCTGTGCGTTTACGTCATCTTTCTCGGATGCGCTCAACCGCCTCGCTCGCTGATATACCGGTTCGTCGTCTTTGAGTACGAGCGTCATCTTAATTCCTACTTCTCGAGTTCGAGTCCGATTATAATTATCAATAAGTTCGCGAATAACCGCTCGATGTTTTACGTCTTTCACGAGAGACAGTTCGGCGGAGTTCGATTCTGAATCAGCGCATAGATCGATCTGAAATATTTCCGGCACATCGCTCGCAATAGGTTCGTCGTACACGGGAGTGATTTTCGCTACGCCACGCCTGACGCGCAGATCTACTTTGTCAAGAAAATCGCGACCTATTAATAATTTGTGACGAGAAAGATCATCGGAAATTACGCGAATTACTATCGGATATGAATGCTCGTCAACCGTAAGTGTCGCGTTAAATTCTCCCAATGTCTCGTTTGATTCGGTACCCACACCGCGGAATGGAACTCTTTTATCAATCAACTTGGGTCCACTGATTGTAATAAATTCGTCTGCGCGCATGACCGTTAAATCGCTCCCCGTATCGACAATCGCGGGCATCGGGATGCCATTTATTTTCACGTCTACACTACGTTTACCTGACATCAACGGTGCTACTACGCAATTTGTCTCGGCTTTTTCTTTTTTTTCTTTTGCAGGACAATTCTACATTCTACACGCTACATGCCCATATTCATCGCAACTGAAACATTTCGGTCCTTTGTTTTTGTCAGGGCACGCGCCGCTGACGTGAGATTTTTTACCGCAATTATAACAACGTTTTATTATTCTTTTTTCATCGCCCGATTCTTTCTTTTCGCCCGTAGCAGCTTTCGCATCTCTTTCACGCTTATCAAACTTACGCTTACTTCCGGCGGACTTATCACTCGATTTCGCGCCGCTGCTTGCCGATGCGCCGTCTCTATCACGCAACGTGATCTCTTCAAACGCCGTCAAGAGTGCTTCCCTCGATGCGTAACCCTGGGCGCGAGCTATATCTTGCAGGTGAGGATCCGGAATGCCCTCGACGATATATCCAACGATTTTCTCATCGCTTACTGGAATACGATTCGCCAGAATAACTTTTTCGTGGACGTAGTCGTGAAACGATTCATTTTTTTTCCATACACGACGTTCAAAACGTCGCCGTAGTACTATCTTGTTTGGCTTATGATGGAACATATCCTTGAGCGCGACCAGCAAATCGTTAGAGGTCATCTCCATAAACGCGGGCTTCGAGTGAAACCACTCGAGCGCTTTTCCCTTCAATCTTAGCCCAATGAGAAGTTTCGTCATGTTGTCATCTAGATTGTACGCCGTTTTCAAAAAGCACACCTGTTTTTCCCACGTCTCGAAGTTTTCGGGAGTTCCGTTGAAATCGCTCAGAATATTCGCGATCGTTGCCACACTCGCTTTCGCAGACATCGTCACTTCCGGCGTTTTATTCGGTACAGTCGGTGCGAGGGGTACGACCCGTTCCCCTCCGCTCGCCCCCGCCGCAGCTTGTTCTTCGTTTCGAGGACGCTGTAATTGTTTGAGCTCTCGGTTAGTTATTGCGAGCTCTCGCGCCATCACTTCTTTCTCGCGTCTCACTAACTCTATTTTTCGTTGTAAAGCAATCGATGCTGCACCACTGTCACCTGTAACGTTTTGCTGTTCGCTGAATTCGTCGAAACCCGAAGGCAGAGACACTTCACTTATGCCATTTGCTTGTAGCCGTTCGAGAAGATCGGCCTTTGTTCCTCCCGCAGCAAGCCCCTTACTCTTTAGGATAGCCTTAAGCTCAGCGACCGTAAGAGCCTCAAGCTCACGCGGCAGTCCCATCATTGTCAATCGTCTGTATATTTCTTCACGTCGTTGTCTCACACACGCACTTTGCCAGTGAGTCCGTCGTATCACTGGTTCAGTTCGTCAGAGATTTTCGGATTTTCTCGCAAACCGTCGTAGCGCGCACGTCTATTCACGAAAACGCCGGCTCACTCGAATTTTCACCTTGTTCCGAAAAACACATCGTCTTAATTCACACAGAAATTTTCGTTCGTCTTATTTCACACGTCACGCGTCTTCACTCGACTATCACGCGTTGTCTTCACTCGATCCCGGACGAGCCCCCACGTTATAGGATGGGTATATTTTTGGTAATACCTCCTTTAATAAATAGAGATCAAGTGAGAGAGCAACATGTAATAATGAAGAATGAAATTTATTAACGAATACAGCACAATATAAGATTAACTTCGTACGCCCTTTGTCTAATCGACACGCGTCTTCGCGAGGACCAGCGACTTCTGACCCGCTCTAGCACGCTCCTCGCCTACTTAACCCCTACTCCCTGGTTGAACGATCGCAATCGAACAAAGCCCCGATCGTTCTCGTATATTCATAACAAACCAATAAGCCTCGTTCGTTCTCGAACGTTCGACGCGCTCTATTTTATCCTACAATATTTTTATTTATTCAATTTATATTCCAATCAGGAATGTTATTTCGACACGTGGTCGCGTGAATAACGAAGGTTGCCGGATGGTTGGCATATCGGAGCCATCGAGGTAATTATACGACGACGGGCGTCGGACGACTCGCTGGGGCTTCGGTACACTCTCGGTAACTAGGTAACTCGAAAAATCCCGCGCATTACGTAAAATCACGCCATAGAAACTGGGTTGTGATTTGCCTAATCTCGATGGCATGATCTACTTGCTCTTCAGCCACGGTAGCGCGATCGATGGGTGGATCGCGACCGTTACAGCACAATTTCACGCAGAGATTCCGAAAATTATAGAAATAGCGATAATTGTAACACTAAGAGCGCGATGAGGCATCGCACGATCCCCTGCGCTAGGTGCCATAGTGACCGGGAATCTTATGATTTTTATTATTTTTTTGTGCGATGAAAATCACACGATCCTGCTTGATTGTGCGATGCCGTCCGCGCTCTCAGTGTTGAACTTATCGCCATTTCAATAATTTTCAGAATATCTACGGGAAAATCTGCCAAAAACATCATTGATCCCTATGGAACAGCTTCCGGATGGAAGCTCGCAATACAGAAGTACTAAGCGTTTTGGCTTCGACATTCAAAATCCATTAGACGAATCATTTTTTTCGGAATTTCTATCTTGACCGCAACGCTAGAGTATGAAGATTTATATGAATGAAATCCGGACTAAGCTGATTAAGAACAACTGAGATTTGGCAATTTAAATTAAAACAAAAGTAGAATCAAAGATTCCTCTATGAGGAACTATGTGTCGATCAATTTTGGCTTCCTCATAGAGGAATCTTTGATTCTACTTTACATCTTAATAATTTACAAACGGTACAAAATTATGAGGAAGCAATGTGCAAGGTTCTACTTTGCACCCTTGTTTTCCTATAAAATCCGCTCGTTAATATATCAAGTCCGAAACAAATCTATGGGAAGTTCCAGGTCAGATCTTTCTCTGAACTATCTTAGATCTGAACGTCGAGATGCATTTTCCTTCAATTTAATACCAAGCTGGTTTTTTTCTCGGGAACCCATAAGAATATGTAAAAAAACGTATAAAAACTGCTTTGAGGCATTTTTCTGGAGTTCATCTTATGGATCAGCACTGCACTTTTGCACATTTAATGTTACTGTCATCTCGCGATACATTTTGTGACCGGAAAATAAGTCCGGCAGTAAAATCATTTATTCCTCGACGTCACGCGCTCGATCTGACTCCTCGAGCGTTTATATTTTGAGCGATAGTTAGAAATTTCAAATACTAAAACCGCATGAATCGACAATATGTGGGCCTTCGAGCGTCGCGCCCTGGCGTCGGGTTCTCCCGTATCACGGTAGGGCCACACCACGCAACGAGATTGCCAGCGGGCAACGTAGGCGCCCGATTGGCTGCCGTCGCGAGTTGCGTCACGGGACTTCTCCAGGCAAGACGCCGAATATTCGATCGACATCGTAATCGATCAACCAAGAAGCTTCACTTCGTCGTTGTACGTCTTGGTCAACGCAGGTCAACCCTCGAGGAGTCTCGTGACCCGAAATTAATAACCTACTGTAAATCGTCAATTCGTATTGTAAACTGTCACGGAGGAGGAAAATCGTTATAAATCGACGACTATTATATCGTCAAAAGGAACCAAGGACCAATCAAATATATATTTCAACAAGTAAGTCGAAATCTTATTACTCTCGCTTGGATCTGTTACCCTCTCTTTCGCTACTGTGCAATCTATCCTTTCCTCGGGTCTTCCAGTGGATCCCCCTGAGATAGGTCTTGTCTAATTAGTCGCGCAAACGTAATTTAATAATCGTCGAAATAGTAATTTATTAGTTTTATAAAAACTAATTGGCGCCCACATAAGTATAAAATAATATATTCCTCAGAGCCCCGGCAGCCCTTGACCCAGGCCACGCCGGGTGTGGTGTTTATTCGACAAATATAAATTCATAAAATAAACGCCGGTCTCAATTTAAATAGAAAAATCCGGTCGGTAACATCGAAACTTCTACCTTGAAAACTTTATAAGGTACCCATCACAACTGTTCAATACAGGATCTGTCTTCATACCGCGTTGACCATTGGAATTCTTAAAAGTCTATGATAACGTAAAATTTTCGTAAAAGATACCACCTAACATAAAGAAATAAAGAATTCGTAATGTCTGCGGAGTTAAAATTTTAACAAATCACATGAAATGACAAAAAAACATGTTCCACAAAATGGTGACCGTTCAAACAAAAACATTTATGGTTTGGATGGATAAAAAAAAAGTTTTAATTTAAAAAAAAACGAGATGTCATGCACCGTAATTTTATATATTAGAGGCGCCTGCACAATTTGGAGTAGATCGGTCAAGCAGTTCTCGAGTAATCTAGGTCACCGTTTTCAAAAACATAGTTTCGAGAAAAAGGCAGTTAAAGTTTCATGCTGCGCCGTAGGAGACTGGAAACGGCGGGACTCGAGGAAAGATAACTCAGTCGATTTTGCTCGGATCAACTACAAAATTGTATAGAATGATCTTAAGATGTTATACTATATGAATATGCGAAAACCCAGAAATCAATTTTTTGAAAATTCTGCCTGCCACTAACCCCTTAAGTGTTTGTTATATATAAATAATGTAAAGCTTTGATGGTCCGATACTTACGATGATCAAATTCCCCCATTCCGTGTAATGTCTCGATAGATGTTTTCTCGTTCGTTGTTACAAAACCAATTGACAAGTTATAACTGAACATATCTCCTATGACAAATGAAAGTACGGCAATATTCAAGGGGCTACATTTAAGACGCTACTATATTCAAGACGCTTTTTCTGGATGACTTCTGATATGAACGGTTTCTTTCTTGGAACACGGACATGTAATCCATTATCATGTAGCGCTCAGCGTATGGTACTTGCGCTAATCGGAACTATCGAGGCATTTTCCGGATCTTTCCTTATTTTTACAGTGCTATTAGCTGGATTATTTTAAACTTCTCTCACAACGTATCTCACATCGGCCGCGGAAAGACGCTTTGGTCTTCCAGCGCGTGAATGTTTGATCATGCTATGCAACGAGAAGCCCTTTACATGTGTTATCAATTTCAGCACGATATCTTAAGCCGCTCTTAAGATGTAAATGTTAAACCAATGTTACACACACACACACGCACACACAAACACACACACACACCACACACACACACACACACACACACACACACACACAACACACACACACACACACACACACACACACACACACACACACACACACACACACACACACACACACACACCACACACGAACAAACACACACACAGACACACAGGGGTGCGTCGGACCTTACCTCCTCGCGGTGCACCCTGGGTAACGCCAAAAAGGTCCACTTGAAAGCGATATGAGTGAAAACATAAAGCCGACAACGTTTACGGTGCAGAGGAGGGATACCTCAGTACCGGCGTCCAACGGGAGCGCGAACGCGGGCTCCGGGACGTCGTCATCCAGCGACCGCATCGAAGAAAAAGAAAATCGAGACCACTTGCCGCAAACAGCAACGAGTGAGGGCAACGGACCAATGAAGGAGCCTGAAAAACTGGTGGATCAGGTCCAAAATCGACAAGGCAAGTCAGTAGGAGACAACGATCGGAGAAGACAAGAGCTGCACACTCTTGGAGAACAGCTCAATGACCTGCTGAATTTCGTGAAATCAAAAACTAACGTGCATGGGGACATTAAGACGAAACTTAACACCATTCGTCTTACCTACAACCGTGTAGCTAGGCTTGACGAGAAGAGTCTTCGATCAGAAGGTGCACTAGCAAAGGAGGTGACTACACAGACGTCACCCAGATTTGACGCTACGAAGTCGACCGACTGCACACCCGAAGAACAAGACGCTACGGGCAAAAGGAAGGAAATCACTCCACTTCGCGAGGAACGTAAGCCGAAGAAGGCCCGAAGGAGAAAAGAGAACAACGCAGCGCTGTCACTACTCGAGGACCCCGTAGCCCCTGTCGTCTTGTCAGAGACGAAATGGGTAAAGGTTGAGAAGAGGAAGCAGCGAGAACCACGAAAGCGGCCAGAGCTACAAAACGCACTCATAATTCAGAAGAAAGGACAGCTGAGCTACGCTGAGATGCTAAGTAAGGTAAAGCAGGACGGAAACCTGAAAGAAGTAGGACAGAGCGTCACCAAGATACGGAGGACGGCGGCGGGTGACATAATACTCGTACTAGACAAGACCAGTGAGGAGAGGACGACGCAATATTGCAAGGCCATGGAAAAAGCCCTAGGCCAAGAAGCGACAATAATAAGCAAAATCCAACAAACGCTAATAGAGATTAAAGACCTTGACGAGATCACGACGAAGGAAGAGATCCGGGAATCGCTGCAGAGCACCATCGGCGAACACTACGTGGTCAAAGTCGAAGACGTAAAGTCTATTCGTAAGACATACGGTGGAACCCAGACTGCCACAGTCACATTACCTATAAGGGAGGCGAGCAAAATCACCACGATCGGCAAGCTCCGAGTTGGCTGGGTAAGCTGCAGAGTCCGTGAGCTGATAAAGCCAATGAAGTGCTACAAGTGCTGGCAATACGGACACCTGGCTAGATACTGCAAAAGTGGCGTCGACAGGACAAACTGCTGCATCAAATGCGGGGGTGAAGGGCACAAAGCCGACAAGTGCACTACAGATGCCCACTGTGTACTGTGCAGTGGGACAGAAGGAGAAGAAGGCTGCAAACACGTCGCGGGGAGCAGTAAGTGCGCCACGTACAAAAAGGCTCACCAGGCGCTTATGCAAAAACGATCATGAAAATACTGCAGATCAACCTAAACCATTGCGAAATTGCACAGGACCTACTCATGCAGACAGTGCGGGAGGAAAACGTAGATGTAGTTATCATCGCGGAACCATACCGAAACCTTGACCATCCATCGTGGGAGGCGGATGCGACGGGCAAGGCGGCCATCTGGACCTGCCACAAACAGCCATTCCAGAAGATAATGAAACAGCGTGAGGAGGGCTTCGTCTGGGCCAAAATTGATGGAATATACTTCTACAGCTGCTACACACCACCGAGCATGACCCAGGAAGACTTCGGGGGTACCATGGATCGGCTAACCAGGGATACCAGGAATCGAACCCCACTCATAGTAGCGGGCGACTTCAATGCATGGGCTGTAGACTGGGGCAGCACGAGAACGGGCCCGAGAGGACAGGCAATCCTCGAGGCAATATCGGCGCTGAACTTAGTTCTACTCAACGACGGCAATTCACCTACCTTCGTCAATGGCCAGGCGAGATCATTCATAGATCTCACTATGGTCAATGAGGGCCTCGCAAGGAGATGCAAGCACTGGCAAGTGACGGATATCTACCTTCACAGTGACCACTGCGCTATCACCTGGGAAATCACGCGGGATCATCGGAGCAGCGATCAAACAATCGGCAGGCTCACCACCAAGAGCTGGAGAGCAAACCTGTTCGATAAAGACGTATTTCACTTGAGCCTAGACAACGGAGAAATCCAGGCACATACGGCGGAAGGAATGGTGGACGAGGTACTTGGCAGAGTGACCGGGGCCTGCGACGCCACAATGCCAAGACGAGGCGGAGGCAACAACCGACCCCCAGCTTACTGGTGGAACGATGAGGTAGCTAAGCTTCGGAAAGAGAGTAATCGAGCCAGGAGATTAGCCCAAAGAGCTAGGGGCAAACCCATATATGCGGCCTTAAACAGACTGCATAAATGGGCGCGTGCCAAGCTCACCAAGGCTATTAAACGCAGCAAGCGACAGTCCTGGACAGAACTGCAAGATGAAGTCGAAAAAGACCCTTGGGGAAGGCCGTACAGGGTGGTCATGACGCGAATCAGAAGTCAGTCTAGGCAACAACCTAGCTGCCCCGTGCAACTCGAAAACATCGTGGGTACACTATTTCCAGAACAGCAGCTACTGGGCCATGAGGTGGACCATAATGACGGAGACCCCGCACCCTTGGTTACGCAAAAAGAATTGACTCGAGCATGCAGCAGGGTAGGCAACAAGAAGGCACCGGGAATGGACAACATCCCGAACATTGCCCTTAAAACAGCTATTCATGCAGTCCCGAACATGTTTGCGGCCATGTATAATGCATGCCTAAGAGAAGGGGTCTTTCCTGAACGATGGAAGCGGCAAAAATTAGTCCTTTTACCGAAAGGGAAGAAACCACCGGACGACCCGTCATCGTATCGCCCACTATGCATGCTTGACACAGCAGGAAAGATACTGGAGCGTATAATACACGACAGGATTGAAGCCGCTATTGGAGACTCCCTGGCGGACACCCAGTACGGTTTCAGAAAATCACGCTCAACGCTAGATGCAATTAAAAGGGTAGTCAAAACAGCGAGAGAAGCAACAGCAGGAAAGCGATGGAAAGGGGGGGGCAAGAAATACTGCCTGGCCGTTGCCCTCGATATCAAAAATGCCTTCAACTCGGCGCGGTGGGAGAACATCCTCACAGCCCTCGACCGCCTCGAAGTACCAGGGTACCTGAGGACGATAGTCGGAAGCTACCTTAGTGATAGACTGTTAATATATGACACAGAGCGTGGTCCTAAGAACTACCGAGTTACTGGAGGGGTACCTCAGGGCTCGGTGCTTGGGCCACTCTTGTGGAATATAATGTATGACGGACTACTCAAGATAGAACTACCGAGTGGAGTAGAACTCATCGCATTTGCAGACGATGCAATAGTAGTTATTGTAGCAAAGTTTAAAGAGGAAATACAGCGGATCTTCGAAGACACATACAGCCGGATACAAGGCTGGATGAGGACAGCGGGACTCCAGCTAGCGGAACACAAGACAGAAGCCGTACTGTTCTCAAAACGTAAAGTGGCAGAAACTATCGATTTGACGGTCGGGGAACACACAATAACTTCCCAGCAGTACATTAAATACTTAGGAGTGATGCTAGATGCCAGGCTAAGCTTTAACCCCCAAGTAAGACACGCGGTGGAAAAGGCGGCCAAGGTGGCAGCAGCGCTAGCAAGGCTCATGCCAAACGTTGGTGGCCCACGGCAGGACAGAAGAAAACTACTGGCAGCAGTAGTAACCTCCGTCCTTACGTATGGGATTGTCATCTGGGGAGAGGCAATGAAGACGCAAAAGAACTATAACCGGATAACATCGGTGTATCGACTCAGTGCCCTCAGAGTGTGCAGTGCTTTCCGCACAGTGTCAACTGACGCAGCATGCGTTATAGCGGAAATGACTCCAATAAAGATTCTGGCCGAAGAAAGAAGAAACCTCTACGAACAAAACGCGACGTCACCCGAACAACAAGAGGCACAAAAGAAGGAAGCGCGACGACAAAGCCTCAGAAAATGGCAGACGCAATGGGACGCGTCAACCAAAGGAAGATGGACACACCGCCTTATCCGCCAAGTAGACAGTTGGGTAAACCGGAAACATGGTTCGGTAAATTACTATATAACACAATTCCTCACGGGACACGGCTGCTACCGGGAGTACCTCTACCGGTTCAAGCACGAAGAGTCACCGGATTGCACAGCGGAGTGTCGGGAGCCGGAAGACGCAGAACACGTGTTCTTCAAATGTCCACGTTTTCAACAGGAACGTGCACAGCTCGAAAGTAAACTCGAAGATATCGTCACACCAGACAACATCGTGCAGCTCATGCTGGAGTCAGAAGCAAAATGGATAGCTGTAAGCGACTTTACCACAGCAGTTCTGAAAACATTGCGTACCGAAGAACGTGTGAGAAGAACGGCCGAGACGGCCATGCTCGCCAGCTAAGAAGCCACCGCACGGAGAAGACAATGGAAGAGACAACACCTGAGAAAAAGCTACGGCTAGACCGCCCTCGCGAAGTAATGCCCACCAGCCGTACCGCGAGGGCGAGAAAAGGTCAATGAAGCAAGGGGTTAGGGTTTAGTCGGTGCGAGTCCGACACACGGGCTTCGGCC
>CAXAQZ010000222.1:0-23988 GCA_963971145.1 Sussaba pulchella
TTATTATTATTATTATTATTATTATTATTATTATTATTATTATTATTATTATTATTATTATTATTATTATTATTATTATTATCATTATTATTATTATTTTCATTTTTATCATTTTAATCGACGAGAAATCGAATTCTTGTGATTTTTCAAGCGAATCAGATAAAATTCTTTTTCATCCGACTGCGCGTGTCGATTCGTTAATTACAACCGTGTAGCACCAGTGGTCAGCCCAGAAGGCAAAACTATGGAGAAAGAGCGATTGTCGAAAAAGAAAAAAAAACGTTTCCACGTATCGAATTCCATTAAAAATGATAATTAGGTAGTATATGGATACGAGGCGTGGTCGGTCCGGTCTCTCTGTCTGCTTCGCCGCTGCCGAGAACTTTCGTTATTCACCTGCCGTCGTCGTTGCCTTCCTTCTGGTCGCCTACTCTGGTCCTTCTCTGATGGTGGCGGTGCTGTTACCGCTGCGGCTGTTTTGGCGTACATCCGTATGTTGGCTCGCACGTGTGGCCAAATGCGTCACTACGGTACGAGCGGTTGAATCTCGCGATCAGAAAATTTCCTCAGCAATCTGCCACCATTCTCTGCATCTACAGGCTGACTTGATATAGTCGTTGACTACTTTTAGTATTTTTATTTATTCGTTTTTTCCTTTTGTTTCATTTTTTTTTCGTGTTGGAAAGAAATGAACAGTAACGTCACCTCGATAAGTACTCGACGATATGAAATTACAGCTCCTCACACTCCACAAGTTTCATGCGATAGATCGAACTATTAGAAGTAATAGTAGGAGTTCGAAGGTTTCTGTAAATTATTATGACGCTTTATAAAAACGATTCAACTTTAATCTGTTTTTTTTTTCAAATAATGTTCAACCATTTCGATTGAACGGTTTGTGTTTGAAAAATATGATACTCAAAAACCGCATCGAAACTCGTAAAATAACGATATCCACGAAGCGGTAATTGAAATCGTACGCGAATCCTTCACCGATCCGACGAGGAAAAAAAAGTACGAGTTTTCTTTTATAGAGGACTCATCTACCGGTAATCGTGATGCCTACTACGACAACGTGCCGCTCTCTCGTGATCTCCTTGTATAATATCATTTCTCTGTTATTCATTGGATTCTTAAAAAAAAAAATCGACGACGAATTTTTCTAACCAGCTCCTCATCTCCCTCCCTCCTCCAACCCCAAAGCTCCGAACAATATTCGGATTTCTTTTCATGACTCCGTTCTGTCCTCTCTTCGGTTCTCTTCGGTCCGTCGTTCGAGCGTACAAATCGGCACAGCTCGTGTGTGTACACACGTGTTCTCGCTTATGTCCTCCTCGTTCTCCGTGAAAAGACACGAGCCGCGGAATGGTCGAGAGTCGACCGAGGGGCAGAAACGTGCATGCGTATTATGTAGGCCTTTGCGAGCTTCGCCATAAGAATTCGTAATTGCTCTGGCTCTGGCTTCTAGCCTGCAGGATATAATATCGAATTACAAAACAGCGCGACCAGAGGCAGCAACGAACGTTCATTAAAAAAAAAAATTAAAAAAATAAAAATGTCCATCGTTGCCTCCTCGGACCCCAAGTTTCTTCTCTCCCTCTTTACTCCTCTCGGTTAATTTGCGCTCCGCGCTCTCGAATTTTTCCCTAGCCACGGGCCCGTTGTGAGGGAAAAAAACGAGTCGCGACAAAGACATTCCAAGAGCATTACTCACTAGTGGAGAACGCGATCCCTCGTACGGGTTCAAACTTGCACGAGAGTCCCGTCGCCGCGCGACTTGAATTCGCTCGAGCCGGTTTTGTACCTGTTCGAGCAGGAACCGATGCACAATTTCGCTTCGCCTCTGTAGCTTTTTTTTTTTTTTTTTTTATCAACTTGCCGATTTTATAAGAGAGTTGTTTCTATTTTTTTTCTTTCCATGCTTTCTCAGTCCATTCATTTTTATTGACCTTTGTACAGAGTATGTCATTGTTTCGTGCGTTCTCTATTTGTTTCTGTCATTTCAGTTTGGTTTAAAGTATTCACTGTTTCGTCAATTTATTACCGGTTTCATGTCTGGGTTTTTTAATTTTTTTTATCGATGCTTGTTTGCTGGAGGACTTGTTAGGTCCTGGTCCATTTATTTATGATCATTAATTAATTATTTTGGAGCCTTATCGCTCCAGTTTCGTTGGGGTCCGACAGACCCCCGTTCACACGTGTCTCGTACATTTTTCTCATTCTCAGATCATTGATAACAAAAAAAAAAAGGTCAGCTTCAATGGTTCTATAAATATTAATAAGAGCTCGCAAACGCCATTGAGTTTGACTCGTGTTGCAATGGGGATCACTGACGCAGGGTTAATTCGATGCAATTGAAACACGGCGAACAATTTTATTTGACGTGCAAAGCTTCGTACCACGCTGTTACACCCATTAGAGCTCGCACATTTCCCGCTGCGCACTCTTGACACCTCTCTAATTAGCTGCAATATCGTAGCTCGCTAACGCAGTGCCAGTAGTCGTGAACGCATCTCTGATGGACAAGACAACGAGACACAAGTGCATTCGGAGGTCGAGAACTCGTTGAGATACTTTCGATGCGGGACTGTGACCCGGAAAAAAATTATTCATACGACTGAATTTAGTTTCATTATTGTAGAATGTATTTTTTAATAAGTTCTAAGTTCAACTAAGCGTTTCGCAGTAACAACTGGAAAATCGGATTATGCTTTTCCGAGATAAGTCAGGAGAGAAGTAAAATAATTCGATTAAGAAATTTTGCTATTGTCACAGAATAACGAATCATGCAAATATTGATAAAATTTTACCAATATAATAACGATATAAATATCGGTGTCGATAAAATTATTATATAATGAAAATTAATTCATTAATATTATTAAAAATTAATAAAAATAATGAAAAATTATTCATTCGATATCACAACTTCGTGTGTTACAATTCTAATTAATTATTAATCATTATTACTCCGTATGAAAAACGTTGTAGAGTTGAGAAAGGTGCGAGAAAGGCGATGGCAAAGAAAACATGCGACAGCCGAAACTGGCACAAGTCACGAGCGTTATCTCAGAAACGAAAACTCACCTCGTCGGCAGACAGAACCTTACGAGGTGCGCATTAAAACCGTGAAAAATATGAAACGCGCGAGCGTACGGAGAATGCATCGCACGAACGCACATATATATATATTGAATATATATATTTATGTGTATGCTGCCACTGCAGTGGAATCCATATGCAAAATTCGGACGTAAATCATAAGCATAATTATCGGGACAAGGGCTGTATACGTGTGTGGGTATATATAAATATGTATATATGTATGTAACAGCGTTTTCGAGAGACATCGGCGCGTGAACAACCCTGCGCGATTCATACAGCCTTCTCCTCTGTTCTCTCGTAAATCATCCACGTCCTCGATTCGAATTATAATACGCGTGCAACTCCATGCGATGTCGTTATAAAACTCCTTGCTATTTATTTTCTTTTCCACGTTTGTCATAACGTGAAAATTCAAACGATTTGATCTTCTAATTTTTTTTTGTCGTTCTGTTTAATTTAAAAAAAAATTCGAATTAATTTTAAGAAGAGAATTGCGTGGGCGAAGTTGGTGAAAGGTGGAAGAAAAAAAATGTGGTGAGGTTGTCGCTAGTCGGATTTATGAGGACGAAGTCGATTTTACTCGGCTCTGGCACGATTCACTCGTATCTTCGTGCGTCTATCCGCATCTTCGTGAACAATAGAATGTTTATCCGGAATCTCCAGAGCTACCAGAGAACCCGGGAATAGTACAATCTCCATCACTCCGGCTTTTGCATTTATTCATCGATACGTCCGCCTGCGCGTGCGATAGCCCACGTACCCCGCATTAATACCATAGAGTGGCCCAGAGGTGGACAATGTCCGAATCGATTTTATAGAAGCAAGAGAACGATGAGGGCAACATAAAATAAGATAAAATGAAATAAAAGAAAATTTAATCAAATTGAAAAAAACGGAAATAAAATAAAATAAAATAAAATAAAATAAAATAAAATAAAATAAAATAAAATAAAATAAAATAAAATAAAATAAAATAAAATAAAATAAAATAAAATAAAATAAAATAAAATAAAATAAAATAAAATAAAATAAAATAAAATAAAATAAAATAAAATAAAATGAAATGAAATGAAATGAAATGGAATGAAATGAAATGAAATGAAATGAAATAAAGAATAATTTTGACGTACGATGAGAAAGAAGAAGAGAGTACATATTATTCGGTACACACAGTCCGATGCTCTTGACGGTCGTGCAAGCCCATTTGCCAATTCAAGATATCGATTCAAGATAGCCGCAGCAGTATGCACCGCTCCTGTCGACGATATAACGACCTGAGAGAACATAAATTTTCCGGCGCCTCTTTGTGCCAACGAGAATAATTATATTTCTTCGCTCTCGATCTTCATTCGAAACGCAAAGATAAAAACAAATGAAAAGAAAATAAACGTTACCGATTTTACCGCACAATTAACGTCACTCCTAGCTTTCACCTAATGACTTGGTCGATAAATAGTTCCGTTTCTAGTTATTTGTCGAAGCGATTAAAAGGAAATTGAAACGGCGGGGCAATCTACATCTAATAATTCTTGTCCTATTTAAATTAAAGCGTATTAATCGTCGTCTAATTGTCTTTATTCGAACGCATCTGCAGTCACAATTTTTCCATTAATACTTCAGTCCTTATGAATGCTTTTCGGAAATTTTGTTGATATTGATATTTCAATTTTTCTGCGATTCATCTTTCTTTCATCTTAAATATCAGCTATCCGGAGTTTTACGTCGTCGATTGTTAAAAAATTGGCTCTCTCGTTTCCAATAAACGCACTTCAACGAACTTCGCGAGTTTCCGCTTCGCAATAAACGTCGCAATACTTTTTCCACCGGCCGAATTAATAGCCACGAGCTCGGAATTTCCGGAGGAAATCGAACGGCCATAAATAACACGAAAGTCATATTCCTTTTCGTTTTTATTTTTCTTGTTAAAAATTGTGCATATAAATATTATTTTCACATTATTTCTCTCTCTCTCGAGACATTAAAAATCTCTCAAATGCGATAACGTTTCTTCGTATAGAAATTAATCGATTCGCTGAAAATGTTTCACGTTCTTTATTGAATGCGATTACCGACGTTATAATTGAATCGTCGCGTTCAGGTCACGAAATTCTGACGAATCGTCATCGTTGTCGTCACGAATCACGGGAATACGACGTAGACGCATGAATTCGTTCTTGTACTTATATCAATGGAATGAAAAAAGGAACGTGCGAGAATCCGGCTCCGGAGTTCGAGCACGCGCGGGGGTGTCAACGAACGATGGCACCCTTCTCTGGCCGTACCGGAAGTGAGTTATGGCTCCTAATCCTCCAGGGTTGCCTCGTGCTGCATCTCTTCTACCGCTTGACCTCCCCAAACCTCCCCGTCGCCCGCGCCTTCCCCCGACAAACGCGTTTTATCCAGACGGCTGTGTCTACAAACCTTCGACGTTACCGCGAATTCGTCGGCACCGTCATACTCGAATTAATTAATAATCTCTCCCTTGTTGACTCAGCCCGAAATACGTGATTAAATTATTTCGTCTCTCCGGCACTTCGAAGCTTCTATTTCGCTTCTTCGCTATTCCACGCAGCGTATATTGCGTCGGGAAACAATGTGACGGTAGAATTTATCATTGTGTTGTTCTAATTTGCGAGGCTTCGTTTGAAAACTCAACGAGCTTTGAACGGTTGAATGATTATTGTAAATATTGATTTTTGGAAACGAAGTTTGAGAACAAATGTTTAGCGAAGTTCTTCATTTGTAAGTTAATTATTACTCTCCATTATCTCGTGGAATAGTTGTCGACGATTTTTTTCATCTTGTAGATAAAGCATTTGCCTCAACTAAGAAAGAAATCTTCAAAAAAATATGTGCAAATTATTTTTTATCAGCGAAATAACGTAAATATCGTGTTGAACGTTTATCAAAGTGATTTCAGCGACAAAAGAAGTTTTAGTAGATGTGTGCGTGAGTGTTGAAGCCTTTCTATTAACTTGTTTTAAAATTCTCCTTTTTTCAAATCATGAATAATACATAAAAGACAATAAAAATCTGGCCATAATTCTCCATATTTCTTCTTTGTCGCTTTCTTTTCTTTTTTTTTTCTAAAACTAATTTCACTGGAAAAATTTAAAAATCACGAGTAAACAATTTAATAAATTTTGCCACTTTTGCTTAATCGAAAATACTCCTATGTAAAAAACAATAATCTCATTTGACGTATTCGAATAGATACGCACCAAGCATTTGAAAACATCTGTTTTTCTTTCTTTTTTCTTCTATAAAAAATTTCGTTTTTTCAACATCACCGCAATTGACGCTTATCAGAACGGACACCGATGTACCCATGTAGTACTCACGGGAGAACGTGAATGATATATAATACATTCGGTACATGTCGGAGCGGCGAAAAATCTCACCCACGCTCTCTCGTACGAACGAGACGTTTTCTCAAGACGTTGACGTACCAAGCGAATGATTCACGAGCGTACAAAGTCCCGAGGGATGCGACCGATTAATCCGTCCCTGAACTTTCCGCGTACAAAATTAATCTCTCTCAGCAGAGTGCGTTACGCGTAATGCAGTTGTACTTAATTTTCGACGATAAACGAGTTTGAGACGTTCCTTGACGCGGTTGGTTTGATGCACCGACGATAAACATGTTGCGACACGAAACTCTCGATTTTCTCGTCTACCTTTGGGTCAATGGACCGTCGGTTCAGAATAAATTCGTTCCGAAATTAATTTCAAACGCTATTTTCTCCTCCTCGAATCCCTCGGAACGGTACGAAGTCAGGATCATGCATAATGAATCCACTTTGCCATCGAATTGTCGATGAGTCGATAAAGTAGGAAACATGCTTTATTCACTGGCGCTCTTGCAGTAGTAAAATAGCGATCAAGAGCGTATTTGGTACCCATGCAATAGTTCCATAGCCATTCTCACTTATTCCAAAAAAGAGTTGTTTCTATTTTTTTATAAGCTAGCTTCGCTACAGTGCTAGTTATAATTTCGACTGGATGTACGAATCAAAAGCTACATTCTGGAATTTTTTCAGATTTTTGACGTCGATAGTTAAGATTTGTGGGGGGGGGGGGGGGGGTAGCGACATCAAAAAGGAATATCTCGTGACTAAAGGGTTAGTATGAAAAGGTCCTAGAACTTTTGTTATTTTAAAATATCTTATCATTTTTATTGTTCGGTAACCTGTCAACGTCTGTATACCCAAATTTTATCTCAATGGGGAAATAAATGAGGAAATGGAAGTGCATACAGACAGATGGACCGACGGCCTCACCGAAATCACATTCCGATTAAATGAAGCCTCTTCGGCCTGCGTAAAGCCCAGGCAACGACGGTCGCGGCACCTAGGAATCAATATAACAATATAACTATATTTTATTGTACTATTATGACAATTATTATAATTATCTTAAATAGAATGTATAGTATAATGCAATATAACATAACTAATAACGAATGATTACTCGTCCAATAACCTCGAGAAAAATATTATTGATCTATAAAAATATAAATAATTCAAAGATAATAATTGAACAGTAAACAGAAACAGTATCGATGCCAATAATTCGACTTGATATAACGCCCTACAAATCTGTGATTGACAATAATTTTTTTAAATAAAAAATGAATTTTCATTAAGTTTGTAAAATTAATTAGGACAGTTCCTATAAATGATATATTTTTTTCTTCAAACAACAATCTAAACGGCTCGTCCTCAGATCGTGTTTCAAAACAAATGCCTTTAGCGTCTCACGTCCCTGAGATAAAAAATGGACGTCTAAACCTGCTCCGTTCGATGAAACACAGTCTGTGCAATCTCGTCGAAAACACGTCATTTCCGACTGCACGCTCCAACCAGTGGGCACCAGATGCCCAACACGTGCATGCACTGTAACTTCAAGGACCGGAGAACCGTGATGACCAAGTATCGGGAGTCTCGTGCATATCCTTCGTGACGTATTTCGCACTAACCGAATGAAATTTTTTGAATATTTTATTACCCTCAAACACTAGAAAAAAATTGGATAAAAATCACGACTGTTCATATTATTATTATTATTATTATTATTATTATTATTATTATTATTATTATTATTATTATTATTATTATTATTATTATTATTATTATTATTATTATTATTATTATTATTATTATTATTATTATTATTATTATTATTATTATTATTATTATTATTATTATTATTATTATTATTATTATTATTATTATTATTATTATTATTATTATTATTATTATTATTATTATTATTATTATTATTATTATTATTATTATTATTATTATTATTATTATTATTATTATTATTATTATTATTATTATTATTATTATTATTATTATTATTATTATTATTATTTTCATTATTCCTATTATTATTGATTTGTTTCTACCACTTTGAACCAGCTCGATATTCGATAAGACGTTCACGCAAGAAACAAATTAAAATTAGCATAAATCATATCAAACATAAATGATATTGAGTTTATGTCGGTGTTTACGCGTGTGCAAGGCCGATGTAGAAAACTCCGATTATTAAAGCACCACGACCGAGTCTCCTCCGACAAACTTGCGGTATGTAGTACAGAGAGAAGACAGACAGACTCACGAGACCCCCCTCCTCACCTCCCCTTTCTCCTCGTTGCCGGCTCGTCCGTTCGTTGAGAGCATGGCCGCCTTCAGTCAGTCGGTCACGAGCCGTTCGGGTGCGCGGTTATGTTTCTTGAAACGTTTAGTATCGTGTAAACACGTGATTTTCCAGTTACATTCTCAATCAGGATAAAAAACTTCAAAATATAACATTCTGGTTGAATAAAAATTCACAAGTCTCTAGTTTGGATTTTGTTTGTTTGTTTTCTTTCTTTCTCTAGTTTTTGGTTTTCTTTCAAGTGACAAAACAATGTTGACAACAAGGTAGTGAAGAAAAAGATAAAAATTACGATAATACGAGTGCGAATGTTACGGATTGATGGAAATGCATCCAAGTGGTGGGTCCAAGTGCGATGCGCGTACCAATTGACATTACCGAGGTAAAGATGGATAAAGTGATGCGAATTAAAAATTGTTTGCTTTTTTCATTTCCAACGGAAAAAAAAAAATGTTTATTTCGAAAGAAAAAAAATGTTTTTCGAAGATATATCAGCGGTGGAAATGAGTGTATATTAGCGGAGGCATTATGAAAGCTCGAAGGGTGAAGCACCTGACTCGACTGCACGCAGTCGGAAGTCGTGCATTTTCCGTGTCTGTATGTACATAGCTTTGCCGGGTGTCAAGGAGTATGTACGGCTTCGCGTTCGACTTGGTTTTAGTGTGACTCGGGAGTTCTTTTTTTTTTTTTTTATCGTGCCAACAACGTACGTAACAAGTAGTATAGCCCTAGTTCGAGCGTACATAGGCTGACGTTTGGAGTAAAAGATCGTTGGATTGTGGAATACGTCATATATTAGGGTCATTCTTATTTGGGTCATTTGTGAATTTCGATTTTGCTAAGGTTTCAATCGTTTCTAAAAGAAATTTTTGGAAAAAATGTTAATCCTGATTTGACCTTTCTATTTCAACTCTCACAGTTTACTGTAACGAGGTAATTTTTTTTTTCGTTTGCAATATATTCAATTGTTCTATTGTTTGGTAATTATATTTGCGGGGTGACTAATTATTCCTGAAAAAATCTAATACCATATTGAATTGACGGGTATGAATCCCACTTTCACGAAAAATAATACACATGTATGGGTGATCTCATGTCACGTTTACTCCGTTACTTGGAATATATATGTATATTTCTTTTCCTAAAAGTAGGGTTCACTCCTGTTAATTTAATATGGAGGTTTTTTTTACCAATAATCCGTCACCTCGCAAATATAATTGCCGAAAAATAAAAAGATTGCATGTACTTTACATGAAAAACTTCACTTGGTTGAGGAAGCTGCTTAGAATTGGAGCAGAATATTCAGACTGGACGTTATATTTTTCTTCTTTTTGGAATCGGATTCCAAGCCGTCCCTAATACGAGTCGGAAATGACCTCAATAACAGAAAACCTAATATATATAGAGACGTAAGTAGCTCGTGCCACGCAAAAAAACTGTTTATGACACGCTGCGCGTAAAAGTGCGGTTTTACGCTCACTTCGTTCGCGTCAAACCGCATTTACGCACCTTGCGACATAAAAATTCGTACGATACTCGTACGAAAAACGTTTTTTGCACTCGTGTGATTGCAACACTCGCCTTCGGCTCGTTCTGCAAACTCACATTCGTAAAAAAAAAAATTTTCGTACTAGTGTCATAATGTACTATTTCACCATAGTACATTTGTTCGGGTTATCAAAGTTTATGCTCTATTCATCTAACAATTTTTTTCTAAAATGTCTCTGTGTAACTCGACAATGCGAAATTCTTATGAAAACGCTGTCAGGTTAAATGAATTGAACTCCCTCGCTGTGACGATTAGTAGCAACGATGAAACCCTTTTCTGGCCTCTCGATCGTTCATTTCTGCGGCTTTGCAACGTCCGAACGTATGCAGAGTATTGCACAGACGTGACGTACGCCGGTATGCGTCACGTTGGCGTACAGAAATTATGACCCGCGTGGAATACGTATATATATAGAAAGCCACAATGGGCAATCGAGCGCGTGTAATATCCCGAACAATGAAGTCAAAAAGCGATCTTTCGAGACTCTCACTAGCATCTGGTTTCTCGTCGAGTGATAAGAACGGGCGGCGCTGTACGCGAGGCTGCGTGTCGGGGCTTGTTACGCTCTTATCTCGATCTTCCATCCCTTTTCTCGGTTTTACCGGACGACCGCACGAGTGAGTAACTTGCACCGTAAACTCGACGCACTCGTGGAATTCCGATGTGGTGTTAGGAACCCAACTACTTTCACGTTCCTTCGGCTTTTTCTTCTCTTCTTCGTTTCCGTCCTCTGTTCGTTGGGTTTGAAAAACTTCTGAATTCAACGATTTTCCGTCGTCAGGGTTCACGCGAGTCCCCACCAATCGACTCGGTATGCACTGAAGGAGTTGTCATCGTTTCTATGTTGTTACATTTTATTTTATTTTTTTCATTT
Source organism: Sussaba pulchella (assembly GCA_963971145.1). Taxonomy (NCBI): domain Eukaryota; kingdom Metazoa; phylum Arthropoda; class Insecta; order Hymenoptera; family Ichneumonidae; genus Sussaba; species Sussaba pulchella. The sequence goes on from CAXAQZ010000222.1 coordinate 11,193, forward strand.
TTGTTTTATAGCTTTTATTAATTTTTTTCTATTTTTTTATCTTTATTTATCCTCGTAGAGAAATCTTTGTGGAGATGAAAAAAAATTGTTATCAAGATTTTCATATCAATGTGTTGAGAATGTGCTGAAACGTCTGAAAAAGATTTTTCGGAAAAATTTACGGACGTATGTGTTTGGAATTGTCCTGCAGAATTCAAACGTCTATAATTCGAGAACGGTTCGAGATACAGCGCTCGAATCTTGCAGAAATGTGGAACCGTATGATCTCTGTGGAATTCGTAATTTTCATAATTGTTGACGCGGCGGCTCGGATTTTACAGGGTTTTCAAATTTCCAGAAAAATGTTGGTTGGCATTGAAGCTTCTGCAAATTTTGAGTTGTCGGGTCTCCATAGTCCTTTCCGACTCGAATTTATGATTTATGTGTGGTATTGAATCCAGGCCGAATATCCATGGAGAAGTTCACATTTTGTGGGACTTTGAATTTCTTTTTTAAATTTACATTATCGCTTTAATCGATGTCACCTTCGATTAAACAAACCCTGATTCACTACAAGTCCGGAATAATCACTTAGCCGTACTATATATGAATTATGGTGAAGATCGGTCGCAGCGATCAGATTTGAGATGAATTTGAATTTTTAGTAAGCCGAAGATTTCTTGACAAAGAAGGTGACGAGTTGCACGCTGCTTCTTCCTAACTCAAGATCATTCATGGACTATACGAGAAAGCCGAAACTTGATAAGAACAATTTCTCATAAAGGAGTTCATGCAACGCCCCAATTTCCGAGGAAGCAGTTTGCAAGTTTGAACCCTGGATGGGTCACCATTTGCCACCCAACGACTTAGGTCACCTCACGAGGAAAATGCGGCAATGCTTTCCAGACGGCAGCGTTGCCATGTCGCGCGACTCCTATAGAGCGCGCGTGAATGAACTCGCTGGAGAGTGAGAAAACTCGGCGCAAATGTGGCAACGTCGCCAGAGAGAAACCACGAACGAGTCTGGTCACCTCGTGAAGGAATCCCCGTAATTCGGCGCTTCTTTCATCTAATTATTTTTATTCTTTCATTCTGATCGCTTCATTTGATTTTTAAAAAAATATAATTAATTTTCAAAAGGTTCGAGAGTCAAACTATAATTGTTGCGAAAAAAAATAGGGCGGTAGTTTTCAAGTAAAAAAAACGATGTGCGCCGGAGATTCCTTCTTGTGATGAACAATTAAGGGTTAACTTGCACCTTGTTGTCACACGCCGAGCGATTGTTATCGTACTTCTCCCTTCGATATCCGGCATAACGTTATCATGGATTGTCCCAATGTCGTTTGCGTATAACCAGGCTTCTGCGTAACACGTCGACGTATCTCATTTTCGGGCGTGCCACCCACGCACAAGGAAATAAATGAGTGAATGAGGAACGTGTCGGTGTCACGTGTTAAACAAAATTATAATAAATCATGAAATAAATAACGTCTATGATACATCACGATGTGTGTTATTGAAATATACATCGAAACGAAACTCTTTCCGGCCTTATACGTAATATCGCAAACGGCCGAAGATTGCCGCGATAAGACAGTGATTTATAGCACGAATATAAACGAATCGGAATTGGAGATATTTGCGGGCCCGGAAAAAAAACCGATGACTCAACGGGTTTGCACTTATCTCGTGTTTTCTTCTCAATTTTCCCAGCAATCATTCACCTCAAACATGCAAATGTCCGTTGCTCCATGCACATCCAAACGTACTCTCATATCCGGTGCGAAAAAAAAAAAAAAAAGAAAGAAAAAACCCTGACGAAAGCGTCGACTTCGTTTCGTTTCCACGACGGCTCCCGATGTACTCGTGTTTTTCCTGGTCGACGACAGGTGCCAAGCGGCAAGTAGAATCTTTCGTACTTTCCACAAAAGGATGGTTACACGTTGCCACGATAAAACCCACACGGACATGAACCGAAGTCAATACAAACGTGTGGTACTCCGTCTTTATTCGAATACGCGTTCGCACGCGTTTTACAAGTGCGCGAATAGTCCATACGCGCATCTGTTATTCACGGTCATGCGGCTAAAGGTACGTGCGTGCACGGCCGTATCCATCCTCTTTCATACCTTGTACACGGAATAATCCGCGTGCTTGCACGTTCGTTTCGCGGAGAAGTGTGTTACGCATACGCGTATTCGCATATCCGTACGCACGTGGTTTTTTTTCTTCTATTTTTTCCATCTTCCCTTCGTGCCCGGGTTTTCCGCTCGTCCGAATACATACATACGAATGTAAGAATGTGGAATTACCTATACCGCTCGTGCAGATCCTGAGATCGACCTTTCCGTTGCCTTTCGTTCGTGGCGGAGCACACAAATGACTTACGCACGCGAGTTTTTTATTTTTTATTTATTTATTTTCTTTTATATTTTAAATTTTGTTAATTTCGTTATTTTTTTTTTAGCCACGATCGTCAGTAGAGGTAAGACCGAGCTGCTCGCTCACGCCCATCAAAACCCATCGGGATGTGGTGTGCCTGTGTGCGTGTGTGTTTGTACAATATAAGGAGCAAACGGTAGTGGCCCGAAAGGTCGAGTCTCTCGGGTTAATTACGGTGTCTTTCCTACCGCACGCCTGCGATTATGCTCTCAGAAACTCCGGGAATGAGATTCCTCGGGGCAAGAAGTTTTAACGATCGAGATTCGAAAAAAGAGTTATGTTTTCCGTCGAACGTGGATTCGATGAGGGTTACGACGGTTCGAAAGTCGCTGGCGCGTTGTGGTTGATGTTCTTGTATTTGTTGCATTCGCTGGCGTATTTCGGGACCGGACAAATTTCGTGCGCTGAAGTTTCGCGTCAAATTTTCTATTGAGACACCAAACTTGGCAGAGAGGAGTAGGAATGGCTCGCACGGGATAACTACTAAATTAATTGTCTTGGGGTAATAATAACAATCGTAATAGAAGAGTATATTTGAGACTCCAATATTTCGAACGATTTCATCAGATGCCGGGAATTTTCCTTATTTCATAAGTTCTTGGGATTTCATGAGATACCAGGAATTTTGGACCATTATTTATTAAGTTTTTTCTTATTGTCCAAAATTTTTTGACATTTTTTAAATTTGGGAAGGTTTTTAAAGATTCCGCAGGATTGAGAGAGATTCTGATGGATATTCCAGTCTTTCCGAGATTCATTGACATTCATTGAAATATAATTATTATTTTATACACTTTTGACCATTCTTTCGTCTATCGTATTGTTTTTTTATCTGTTTTCTTTTCCCCTGAAGTCAGTGAACGAAACTGCAACGAATAACTGTTATTATTATTAATTGAATAATATTCTTCCGCGGGGATATATATCGTATTTCAAATTTCCCCTCTGATTTTTGTGTTGCCATGTCGCTCGCTCAGAAACGCGGAAAAACTACCCACAATAAAAAACGAAGAAAATCCGGTAAGATAACGCCTTGCTCGAAGTTAGCAGAAAAATCATAATAAAAGTGCTAGATCTTATGGATTTCTAGAAATTGATTATTAACAATATAGTACGAACCTCTCCACGCGCAAGTCGAACTCGCACTTGAGCTCCTTTTTTTCAAATAGGAATCAAGTAATAAAATATTGACAATTAGCAATAATACAATTTCTTGCTGTATCCTTTCACGATAAAAGTTGCGGAACAAACCGTTCTATAAAATATTAAGACAGAAAAATATTACTTACCGTAAATAGTGCAAGACCTCTGATAAAATTTGCGAGATAGAAATTCTGAAGGACGCCGGAGATGGACGGCCGGGCGGGGGGGGGGGGGCAAACCCGCTTAAGAATCTTCAGCGAACGATACCTTTTTAGTGAGCGGTCGAGAGACGGGTGAAAGCCTCCTCGTACATCATGGAAAATGTACAAGTGCGGTTGCGTTCCGTTGCCGCGACGTCGAATCGCGAATAGAATCAGCCATTAGCACACTTGTTGGACTTGCATATTGTGGACCAGTGATTGGACGTTGCGGGATTTCCGTCGTGTGCCGCGACGTTTACCGGCGTCGTGAATCTTTTTAGAAAGTTTCCGCATCGTAATAAGTTTGTATAATTTTTGTCGCACGGCGATGCGTTCTCGCGATTAACCGTGTTCTTTTCTTTTATTCATTTTTACCCCATTCTCATTCAATGCCATTGGGGGATGATATTTGGATCGTGAACATGTGATCGTAATGTCCCAGAACCATAATTCACGAGTCTTCCCCGTCAAATGATCTTGAACAAAATTAGCAGCAGAAAAATTCTCGATACAAATCAAAATTATTTATTATTTATTATTTATTATTTATTATTTATTATTTATTATTTATTATTTATTATTTATTATTTATTATTTATTATTTATTATTTATTATTTATTATTTATTATTTATTATTTATTATTTATTATTTATTATTTATTATTTATTATTTATTATTTATTATTTATTATTTATTATTTATTATTTATTATTTATTATTTATTATTTATTATTTATTATTTATTATTTATTATTTATTATTTATTATTTATTATTTATTATTTATTATTTATTATTTATTATTTATTATTTATTATTTATTATTTATTATTTATTATTTATTATTTATTATTTATTATTTATTATTTATTATTTATTATTTATTATTTATTATTTATTATTTATTATTTATTATTTATTATTTATTATTTATTATTTATTATTTATTATTTATTATTTATTATTTATTATTTATTATTTATTATTTATTATTTATTATTTATTATTTATTATTTATTATTTATTATTTATTATTTATTATTTATTATTTATTATTTATTATTTATTATTTATTATTTATTATTTATTATTTATTATTTATTATTTATTATTTATTATTTATTATTTATTATTTATTATTTATTATTTATTATTTATTATTTATTATTTATTATTTATTATTTATTATTTATTATTTATTATTTATTATTTATTATTTATTATTTATTATTTATTATTTATTATTTATTATTTATTATTTATTATTTATTATTTATTATTTATTATTTATTATTTATTATTTATTATTTATTATTTATTATTTATTATTTATTATTTATTATTTATTATTTATTATTTATTATTTATTATTTATTATTTATTATTTATTATTTATTATTTATTATTTATTATTTATTATTTATTATTTATTATTTATTATTTATTATTTATTATTTATTATTTATTATTTATTATTTATTATTTATTATTTATTATTTATTATTTATTATTTATTATTTATTATTTATTATTTATTATTTATTATTTATTATTTATTATTTATTATTTATTATTTATTATTTATTATTTATTATTTATTATTTATTATTTATTATTTATTATTTATTATTTATTATTTATTATTTATTATTTATTATTTATTATTTATTATTTATTATTTATTATTTATTATTTATTATTTATTATTTATTATTTATTATTTATTATTTATTATTTATTATTTATTATTTATTATTTATTATTTATTATTTATTATTTATTATTTATTATTTATTATTTATTATTTATTATTTATTATTTATTATTTATTATTTATTATTTATTATTTATTATTTATTATTTATTATTTATTATTTATTATTTATTATTTATTATTTATTATTTATTATTTATTATTTATTATTTATTATTTATTATTTATTATTTATTATTTATTATTTATTATTTATTATTTATTATTTATTATTTATTATTTATTATTTATTATTTATTATTTATTATTTATTATTTATTATTTATTATTTATTATTTATTATTTATTATTTATTATTTATTATTTATTATTTATTATTTATTATTTATTATTTATTATTTATTATTTATTATTTATTATTTATTATTTATTATTTATTATTTATTATTTATTATTTATTATTTATTATTTATTATTTATTATTTATTATTTATTATTTATTATTTATTATTTATTATTTATTATTTATTATTTATTATTTATTATTTATTATTTATTATTTATTATTTATTATTTATTATTTATTATTTATTATTTATTATTTATTATTTATTATTTATTATTTATTATTTATTATTTATTATTTATTATTTATTATTTATTATTTATTATTTATTATTTATTATTTATTATTTATTATTTATTATTTATTATTTATTATTTATTATTTATTATTTATTATTTATTATTTATTATTTATTATTTATTATTTATTATTTATTATTTATTATTTATTATTTATTATTTATTATTTATTATTTATTATTTATTATTTATTATTTATTATTTATTATTTATTATTTATTATTTATTATTTATTATTTATTATTTATTATTTATTATTTATTATTTATTATTTATTATTTATTATTTATTATTTATTATTTATTATTTATTATTTATTATTTATTATTTATTATTTATTATTTATTATTTATTATTTATTATTTATTATTTATTATTTATTATTTATTATTTATTATTTATTATTTATTATTTATTATTTATTATTTATTATTTATTATTTATTATTTATTATTTATTATTTATTATTTATTATTTATTATTTATTATTTATTATTTATTATTTATTATTTATTATTTATTATTTATTATTTATTATTTATTATTTATTATTTATTATTTATTATTTATTATTTATTATTTATTATTTATTATTTATTATTTATTATTTATTATTTATTATTTATTATTTATTATTTATTATTTATTATTTATTATTTATTATTTATTATTTATTATTTATTATTTATTATTTATTATTTGTTATTTATTATTTATTATTTATTATTTATTATTTATTATTTATTATTTATTATTTATTATTTATTATTTATTATTTATTATTTATTATTTATTATTTATTATTTATTATTTATTATTTATTATTTATTATTTATTATTTATTATTTATTATTTATTATTTATTATTTATTATTTATTATTTATTATTTATTATTTATTATTTATTATTTATTATTTATTATTTATTATTTATTATTTATTATTTATTATTTATTATTTATTATTTATTATTTATTATTTATTATTTATTATTCATTATTCATTATTCATTATTTATTATTTATTATTTATTATTTATTATTTTAATAGTGGATTAAAAAATATTAAAAGACCTAAAAACTAAAGATCAAGAACCAGGATAAAATTGACAGGGATTAAATTAACGAGAATCTTTTAATCAGGATCATTTGACCGGACGGTTTTACGATGGTGCGAATTATCAGCAAAACGATACGATTTGCTCGTTCGGACGAAACGTCAAACGTTTTTAACGGGGATGTAGAAAAATTGCACGGAATATGTAAGCATTCTTCGTGGCCAATCTCGTTTGCAGCACCTGCTGCTCGATCGTAAAATGTATCAGGTTTCCCTCAAAGTGGTCCGTGCCGTGACTCGTCGAAAGAATGCGATCCGTGCGAGTTTAAACGCACCGGAATTGGGAGATTGTTGATGAGCCTCGAGTCCCCGATTATCGAAGGAGAGAAGAAACGTTATTCGAAGGATTCGGAACGGCTCACCCGAAATATTCGACCAATTTTTATTGGCAAGGATTCGATGAAAGCTGCAGTTCGAAAGTTTCTGGAAATACGAGTTAACAAAAAAAATTGTAAATTGTTTTTCAGATATATACGATCATGCTTGTTAAAGAAATAATAATTGGCATATTATTCGTTTTCGTTCATCAAACTGTGATAAAACTACGCTTGGGAGACATGTCGCTTTATTGCTACTACTTTCGAACATTTGTTGCTAATTTTTGTCATTAGAATCATATTGATCTAGCAACAACAAATATTCAGAAAAAATGAGTCGAACGAAATGAAAGAATCAAAGTTTTCTCGACGAAGCAACAAAGTTCCAAGCATAATTTTTTTCGCACACTATAAATTTACAATCCATCGAAATAAAGTCTTCAAGTTTTTTTAATTTAATTCTGAACATGCAAAAATGATAAATTAGGTCTGAAAGAGTCATTAAAAAATCAGACAATCCTCTATTTTTCATATCTTTTGTTTTCATTGCCCACCGGATGACAACAGTTGACTATTTTGCACAAAAAAATCGTCTCATTACTAATCGTCACTAATCATTATTAATCATTATTAATCGTTCAATAATAACAGTACGAATTCTTGATAAATGTTGAAACACATGTAGTCGGTCAAAAAATTGACTAAAGTGTTTTTTATTTTTCAATCAAACGTCATACATAATTGCTATTACCAGGATCGTGGAGAAGTTTTAATTTTTAAAAAATAATTGCACAATCTGAATAAAATATATCGAATTATTGTCATAAATTTTCTATGCCAGTGACGTGAACTGCTTCGTCGATTTCGAAGTACTTGATTATTGCCAAATTGCAGTATCGATAGCTCAACGATCTACGATTGGGTCGTAATCTCGTACTCCAACGCAAACGTTGACGACGTGCACCTGCACACCGGTCATTAAAAACTATTCGCGCGCGGTTTACTAGCTCGGCGCTTGCCGATCATTACTCGACTCGATCTATGGACGCACACACACAAAAACACACGCACACACGAAAACACACACACACACACGCAGCCTCATGCCTGTCAGCAAGGATCGGTTCAACAGCCACGCAAGCTAAATCTGTCTCCACGATCGTTTCGACGGCACCGGTTGCTGTCTCCTCTATCTCCACGCTCGGCGATCTAGATCGTAGTTTGCTCGATCGACCGTGCCAAAGATATCGATTCTAAACTCCAGCGTCTCCGTATCCTCCGTAAATCAATTGCTCAAGTTTTGAATTAAAAAGAAATTCAATTAGACTGAAATTCAATGATACATTGTCAATAACAAATGTCTTCTAAATGTTGTTGGCGTGTCATTGATCTGATACATAAATTCCTCGAAACGAACAAAAAATCGATAACCAATTTTTCTTTGAATAGCACCTTCGGCCCCAAAATACCTATCAGCATTCCGAAATTAATCGCCAGAGCCAAAAACCACGTTCGCAGTATCGTTCAATGCTGATAAAAAATAATCCAATATTGCCTCCAAATAAAGGAATTCAATTCAATTAAATAACGAATGGCTGGAAAAAGAAGCATGTCATCGATCCCATAGATAAATTCATCTCAATAAATCAATCTTGAATAACTAATAATCCTTCAAATAGCAGTGGCATCAAAATACCTATCAATACAACTAGACTAATCCCCAGACACAAAAACAAATCAAAGTCGCAGTATCCTTCAAAATCGATAAAAATTAATCCAACATGAGTTACAAATAAATAAATCCAATTCCATTAGATAATGAATAAATGAAAAAAAGAGGAGAAAAACGGCGAATAACGTCGATTGGTGGGTTCGAGTTATGTGGACGTCTGACAAAGTTGAGCATCGGTAAACAGTACGGTAAAAAAAAAAAAAAAGAGAAAAGGATACGTGAACTTTTAAGCTTACGCAGATTGGTATACGAGAGCAAAATAGCTGTACACGAGAGTTTGATGCCCGGGTTTTTGCCGTGCCGCCTCCAGTTGAGAAAACCAATCCGGGTTGCCTTGCCACGTCCTTGCCGATTCGTTGCGTCATCCGAGCGATTCGACCGCTTCTTTGGCACGCTTCGACTCTCTCGGCTACCAAAGCCGTGAGCAGACTCGGTGCAGCCGTAATACAGGCGCACACGTGCACACGCACGCACGCACATGCGCATGCACATACGTAAACCCGAGGAAAAGATAGGTTGAAACCCGTGTATAATAGCGGCCACTCGGTGTCCCGCGAGTTGCACGCGAGATCGTGAGATCGGTACGGCAAAGGAAGGGATGGGAGGGGAGGCCCGGGGGAGGATAAAGAGGCGAAGGAAGAAGGAGGGATTGAGGGCTCAATGTTCTCCTGGAGAAAGGAGTGCGGTTTGGCGATATAAGAAGAGAGAGAGAGAGAGAGAGAGACGGACGGATGCTGAAGACGGAGATGAAACGAGAAGAGAATGAGATGGTTGACGGTTGATGGCTGGGTATACCGTTAATGTCGTTCGATTACCGTGCCAACATTCAGCACACATCCTCTTGTTCAAACGCCCTCGTTACTTTCCGCCAACTTATCCGGAGACGGTTTTTTCCTTCGAATTTATCTCGTCGGTCTTTCGTGCTACGATGAGAGGATGATTATTATCATTTTTATTTACAATGAAGTATGGAAAAATGAACCCGTTCCACTGTTGATATCATTTGAGATTGTTTTATATGCGGTTTTAATTTCGGGAGAAACTTATACGTCAACCGCGTTTTTATATGTTATTAGATAAATTTTATATTGTGAAAAATATATAAAAATATTATATAGTATTATACATTCAACAGAGGTTTGGTAATAGTCAAATTATAATATAATAATATATTATATATGATGTAATATATTTGTATCATACATGTAATTATGGTATTATATTATAATCGATACGATATCAATCCAGACATTGTAGAAAAAAGCTGTATGCTCGTGTCGTGCAATTATTAATTGCTTCTCTTCAGCAAAAGACAGCAGAAAATCAAACATACAGTCGGTGTGGATTGTCGAGTATGCTGCCAATCATGGGGACATATTTTTTTTTCGCAGCGATCTGTCCATAACAAACGCGAATAATGTCATCCAGCTCGAATCATTAATCGCGCCTGCGCGAGACGTCTCCCAAGCCATCTACTCGTACGTTCATAACTCGCGCCGCTCTATGTCGGTCGGCTTTGGCCGTGCCGGCTAGTGCGGCACGCATTGACCGAGATCCGGGTCTGTTGTAATGGTATTGTTTAGATCCGACGTTTGAGCAAACGCTACGGAAAAGAAATGAAAAAAAAAAAAACAAAAGGGAATAATAGCGTAGGAGATCTGTTTAACGGTACGATAAAGGCGCGTACTATTGTGCAGCTGCGAGCCAAGTTTCTGGTCGTCGTCATAACGCTATAAGTCGGTTTTATGCGTATTTTAAGGCCAGCGTGATATCACTTTTCGGAACGACGCGTATAATTTCCTACGTTTTGTAAAATTGAATTAAATTAACGAAAAAAAACTTGTTAATTGAACTGAGGGCGCAAATGAAGCGTAAAATGTTTGGGGTGTTGATTGTTTTATTTTTTTTACATTGCATTATCTCGAATGGTTGAACCTTCGTGAACAGTGCGTGAAGATTTTATCGGAAAAATTGAATTATTTTGGTTGTAATAGATTGAAGAAGCAGCCTCGATTTGTAACCGGGGCAGCTGCACGCTTGTTCAACTTCGAATGCATTTATATCGAATTGACTTTTTTCAAAACGATGTATGTTCGAAAAAAAAGGAAACTTAGAAATAACCTAAAATTTGACTAAACGTCGGTCTTCATTTTCTCTATCGCGCCGCCGAGGATTATTTTTGTTATCGTGAAAATTAATTATTCATTCAAACATAAAACGTTAATTTCAAACAGGCGCTATTTTATTAGCTATAACGATCCCTTATGAAACCATACATCACGTCACAAGAAAGTGTTCCGAGCAATATTGATCTGTATTGTGCAAGAATTGATGCATTGAATGTAAAAAAAAACCGCGATCGATCATTTATCGAATTCCCGCGAAAAAAAAAAAAAAAAAAAAACGATGAATTGAAAAAAACAAGAAAAAATATGCTGCGACACGATTGCTCAAACCATTCACGACCGTTTCTCTTTTACTCTCAGGAAAAGAATGCACGAAGATTGCGGTTTATATTTTTTTTTAAACCACAGGAACGAAAAATCCCTGGAGGATTTCAAACGTGACAATTTTTAAAAATGGCCAATTGTTCAAACGATAAAAGTGTAAAACTAGCTGCAAGTAGAAACTTGCAAAGTGCTTCCTCCGTAATCCTCCGCACTTGAGCCAATGGACGAAGTCCTTTATGAGGATCATGAGTACCTTTTTTCTTTATTAATTCTGGCTTCCTCATAAAGGATTTCGTCCATTGGCTCAAGTGCGGAGGATTACGGAGGAAGCACTTTGCAAGTTTCTACTTGCAGCTAGTTTTAATTTGCAGGGGTTGGAACTTAAAAATTTCGAATTGCTCTAGATCTTGATCCGTTCGTCCGATCTCGGCTAAATTTGATATGTATTATAACACAATGACATCCTATACTTGCAGAGAATTATGGTTCGATTGGTTGAAGTTAACGACAAATAGAGCAAAAAAGTTGATTTTTTGAAAAATTCAAAAAATCATAAAATCTAAAGTTATTGATGGATTCAGCTCAAATGCAATACCAACCGTTCTTGTACTTAATTCTATATGTGAAAAACTATTTAGCCGAAAATGTCAAAAATTGCGGACGCTAGCGTGGCTACAGACATTTTTTGAAAAATTCAAAACGCTGTCGAAGCCGAACAAGTGCGTCGATAATTGCGAAATTTACAGATTACATAGATATTAGAAGGCATCACATGTGTGCAAAATTTGAGTACGGTAGCTTGAACCGTTCTCGAGTTATGAACGTTTGAATTTTAGAGGGTGGTTACATACATACACACACACACACACACACACACACACACACACACACACACACACACACACACACACACACACACACACACACACACATACATCCGGACATTTTTTCCGAATGTGTTTTCTGGATGTTTTAGGACATTCTGAACCTATTGACATCAAAATCTCGAAAAAAAAATTTCGGACCGTCACAAAGCTTCCTTTATGAGGAAGCAAAA
>CAXAQZ010000223.1:0-69023 GCA_963971145.1 Sussaba pulchella
CAATGACGCATTTCTCCTATTACGAGCCATACCCGGTTTATACGGTATTTTGATAGCCGTAATAATGATTCACCGCCGGCAGACGATTTACTACGCGGACCAGCCGAATTGCAAAATCGTGTGGCCGTAACTCGAGCTCGTCACGGATAAAACAGCGATCGATATCTCGAAAAGGCTTTTTCGTTCGCGCGTTGTATTAGCTATACCGGACGTAGGAGCTATATATCAGCCGTATACACTTTACGGCGATAGTGCGAATACGCGGGAAGTCCAGTTTCCATTTGGTCTAGGTTTCGGCGAGGCCGGGATATAATCCAGTCACGCGATAATTCGCGGTCCATCGTTCAACGACATGCGAAAGCCTTGCGCTAAATCATAGCGACTCGTCATTAATCACGGAAAGTGAGAGACGAGCTCGTTCGCTCGACCGTACGTACCTCATGTACGTAGGCATGCGAAACGGTACGATGGTATTTATACACACTCGAGTTTACACCGACCGACTCGTGACCGACTACCGGCGTTACAAATTACGTTACGGGCAAAATTCCGGATTGATTATCGTTACGGCCTATTTTTTTTTTCGCACAATCGTGGTTTTACTGACGCGAGTTGATTGATCGTTTACAATCACTGGAGAGGATATACTTCGGGGTATTTTTATGGTATAGGGGATTCATTTGAAAAATGATTCCTGGATGTAATTCAGTTTTTCTTTCAATTTATACTTGGGAGTTTCGATATCAAATTAGGAAGATTTTGTGGAATTTGAGATTCGTAATCTGGATCTCTTAACGAGATACTTGAGGGGGTTTCTTGTGTAAAATTAGCCGAAATTGAATTTCTGCTGAAAATTGAAAATTCGGAGAAGCCGAAGGGAGGCTGTATGGACCATATTCCGCCAATTGATTGTAAGTCACAAGTTTCTTATAAAAAACAAGTGGAAATGATTTAAAGATCAGCCGCAAAAAGTAGCGAAACGCTGATTACCCGTCAAAGGTGCAGATAAGCCCGTAACTTTTTATACCCCGTGTCGCAAAAAAAAAACATCTACGAAGATAAACTTCGTGCAAATCTCCAAGTTCCGCCCGTAGTTGAAATCCTTACACCGTTCGAAACCTGATGGAACTAACTCCACTACCGTTTGGTCCAAAAAAGCCAACCCAAAAAAGAATCTGAACCCTCCTCGGAATCATTTCCGTACGTCGTACGCGACTCACAACGCTCTCGTCTAAATTAGCCCAATTAAAATTCGTAGAAACCTCTCGCATACGGTCGCATTCGTTCAACCAACATCTGCTTCGTTAAAGCGCCGGCTATGGCCGCGCAAAAGCTAATTGATTTCAGACGAATACATTTTTTTCAATTGCACCGTATGCCGGAATAAAAGCAAGGTTACGAATTAAATGCTGTGTACTGTGCGAAGTTAAGCCGCCTCGTGGTTACCACCGGGATGCCTGAGAGCAACGTTGAATTTATGACAGGAGCCAGGATTTATTGCCAGCGGCTCGTGAATTGCCGCTTGTTTTTTTAATTATATTTCTGTTTTTTTCGTCTCCTCACTTCTGCTGACAGCGAACCGTCCGAATTTCGTTTCTTTTTTTCGAGTATTTTTTCCCCGGGAGAATGAAATAACCGCGCGATGCGAGCGCCGATCTCGTCATTTCGTGGTTTCTCAACGGGCCGCATTGAAAATGAGCGAAAGAACGGAAAAAAGAAGCGAAGAAAAAAAAAACGGAACGATAAACCACCGCTCTCCCTAATCGCAGAGAACTCGATCAATGTCCCAAGCCGGAAGGGAATCATATTTTCCACGAACCGGAACGAACCGTGCAGTTTTTTGCGTTGTTTTTTTTTTTCCAGTCCGACGAAACGTCTCGTGGCGCTTCTTTTCCGTCGCGGGGGTTTTTCTCGTCGTCGCGACGTCTCCGGTTTCCGTATCCTCGTTGCTCCGCGGCTCCGCGGGGCTTCCAACCAGCGATTGTCCACGGATTCCAACTCGCCCGAATCGTCGATAGTTTTTCGGTGGATTTTCTTGCGAGAATTGCCTTCGCGCCGAATCCTCGACGGCTTCCTTCGCGGTCTTCGTCTTCGAGGGAATTCCCTCAACCTTCTTCGTGTCTCGTCGCTCGCTCCTTCGACCACCCACAGCTTCCGTTCTTCGTCGCCGAAGATTGATAACGCACGTGAGCTACCGCGCGAACCTGTACACCCTCGTCGTCGATTATCCCCCCGCGCCATTGTGTATATACGACGGTAGTTTCCCCGGCAAAACCCGGCCCGTACCGTATAAATCTGTGGCTAACGAAAAACTGTACCACGTCCGGAAAGTGAGCTTGAAAGCGTCCCGGGATTTCGAGGAAGACAGTGAGAGCTTTGACAAATTACGTACTTTGGAACGAAAACGCGTGAGACAAGAAACAGGACCTGTTTTGAGACCTGAGGAATGCATTTGCCGTCGTTGCGCGCACGAAGGGTTTGAATTTTCCCGCCACGCAGGGAAAACAGTGGTTCCCAACTACTAGAGTAGAAATTTTATAAGGCAATGACCAGGTCCAAGTCAGGCTGCCTTCTTTTTTTGGTCAGGTCTTGACAAGGTTGCCTTTACCTGGGCCTGATCCGAATGCAACGCAGCGCATGACCAGGACCTTATAAAATAGCCTGTTAAGGTCCTTAACGCTATGAAATAAGATTTTTCTGTTCATAAAATTTTTTATTTCTCTGCTGAGGGGAAAAGAATTTAAAGTAAACTAAGTCAACTTAAAACCAAATCCAAATGGGGTATTTAAGAGAAACGGGGATTAACAATCTTATTGTTATTGTTATTAATCTTTACTTAAAAATAATTTGAAGTAAGCTAAGTCAACTTGAATCCAAATCAAATATGGGATATTTAAAAGAAACGGGGATTAAACGGTGGGGACTAAAGTGCTGTTACTACAGCTGTTCAATTTCTAGCAGTCCTCACGTAAGGCTGCCACGAAAAACTCTGATTAGTCCCTGATATGATAAAATAATGGCATGTCTTATTTAAGGTTGCCGTGGATGCCGCTTGTTAGGCCCCGACGTGGTGAAACTTCGACATACCTCCCTTAAGGCTGCCGTAGATACCACTTGCCAGGTCCAGGTGTGGTAAAATTACGGCAAGCCTCATATAAGGTTGCCGTAGATGCCACATATTTATGCCTGATCCGACCAATATCCGGTTTGCCTTACATAAGGTTACCTGAGCTGAATCTTATCCGGGCCTGGTCCGGTTAATGTCTGGCTTGCCTTATACAAGGATGCCTTGGTTGAAACTGATCCGGCCCCTCTGTGACAACAGGCAACCCTTAACAAATTTCTACTCGGGATAGCTAGCAACTAGCAACTAGCGGTATTACACAGGCAATGCCATTGCTTGTGTAATTCGGCAATATGGCGACATTGAAGTTCATTTCCTGGCGATCACCATTGTTGTTAGCAGTGAGTGTTCCACTCGATCTATTTCGTGTCACAAAAATATTATAATCATCATAATTAATCAAGTTCAATGTCGTTAAAGTCGACAATAATTAAAAAAAAAAAAAACAATATGCAGTCCACCAGTTTATTTCAATCGAATTCCCTTCCACGAAAAACTATTTTATCAAATTCAATCCAGGCTAACCATCTCGTTGGCTCCGGCTCCGTTTCCTCTTCCCAACATAGTTAAATCAAGAACGAGACGTGGATTTCCCAATTCGCATCGATGAGAGAAGCCAAACCAAACGAGCATCAAAGTATAACGCAGGATGGTGGTCGAACTAAAATAAAAACAAAAAAGAAGAAGTCGTAAACGTCTTCGTACTCTCGGTGAAGAAGAGAAAACGCGAACGACCGAGGCAAAAGCGGTGGAAAAAAAGCTTGGCTCAAAGTAAAAGACGAAGAAGAAGAAGAAGAAGAAGAAGCGGCGCCAAGGTCCACATTGTAAGAATCTTAGGACAGAACCTACGGACGATAGTCACGAGCCAGGCCCGGATTAAAAGTTGGCCGAACATGAGCGAACCGATCGTCGTGGCGGCGGAGCGTAGTCGGAGTTGCCCCGACGGAACTGCGAGCTAATTAATTGCAGAAGCCAGCACCAGAGGGGGGGGGGGGTTGGTAATGTTGGCACCGGCAACGAAGCGGCCCTCGCGGTCCAGAGTCTGGTCTTTTCTCGGCAGCTACCGCAGGTACGCGAGGCGGTTGCGGAGGCCCGCGTTTGCGGTTCTTACATCGCGCGGGTACGCTTGCGAAGCCTTCGAGTTAGTCAATAGAAACTGGGGGGGGGGTTAAGGCCCAGCCTCCGGTGCTCACATTGTCTGGTATGCCAGAGATTCTCTTGACTTTTTGCCTCGTCTTTCGCCCAGGCTCGACGCGTATATGGAGGATTCTTTTTCAACTCGGCCACTTTTTTTTTTTTTTCAACCCCCAATTTTTTTCAAAATTTGCCAGTTTGAAATATTGATCAAAAGGGACTTCTGTGTTTTTTTTTAAAGAATTTTTTAGGCGTCCGTTTAGGATTTTCAATTTTTTATTACGAACACTGTATCTCAAAAAATATTCATCGAACAAAAAAAAAACGTAAGAATGAAAACTTTTTAATTTTTTTTCCTTTATCGAAAAAAGTTCAAATCATAATTTTTCTGGATTGAGAAAATTAAAATTTGGCAAAAAAATGAGAGTAACTTTTTTTTTTAACCTAATGACACACTTTTGATTTCGGTACAAATTTTACAAAATGTCTGTCATTGGGTAAAGTGTGTGCGAAGATTTTTTTCAGAATAGTACCTGCAATGGTTACGATAAAAAAAAACATCGGCCATCATGAGAAATTCGTACCTGGATCTAAAAAGTCCATTATGCTTCGAAATAAACATGTTCATGGGATTTCGCTAAGTTAACATTTTTTTCCCTATTTTTTTTTGTCCAGGAAATGTTTACTAATAATACGCAGCAACTATTTTCATTTTTAAATAACATGCGGTTATGAGATTTCGCTGGGTTTTTATTTTTTTCCATCGTAACCATTGCACGTACCATTATGAAAAAATTTTCGCAGACACTTTACCCAATGACAGACATCCTGTAAAATTTTTACCGGAATCGAAAGTGTATTATTAGGTTAAAAAAAATGTTATTCTCATTTTTTGTTGTCTAATTTTAATTTTCTCAATCCAGAAAAATTACGATTTCAATTTTTTCCCGATAAAGCGAAAAAAAAAGTTTTCATTCTTATTTTTTTTATGTTTGATGAATATTTTTTGAGATACAGTGTTCGTATTGAAAAAATTAAAAATCCTTAACGGACGCCCAAAACAATCTAAAAAGAATCACAGACCTTCCTTTCGACTAATATTTGAAACTGGCAGATTTTGATAAAAATTGGGGGTTGAAAAAAAAAAGGCCCAGTTGAAAAAGAATCCTCCATATACGCTGTGGTTTTGGTATACATATGGGTTATACAGATACAAACGCGCACTTATGTACGGAATCTCACGTACATGTGAGTATTGTAAGGTTAAGGGAACCCGTAAAGTTAGCTCTCTCACTTTTACGGGCAGACACGGTCCATTATTCCATCTTTCTTTGCTTCTCGGCCGTTCCACGCCGCTGGTTGTCGTCGTCGTCGTCGGCGTTGTCGTCGTTGTCGTCGTTTCACTACCGGTTCCCCCAGTCGCTTACGTTCGCCCGCGGTTGCGTTTCACGTTGCCCGACGAAGCTTCTCGGTACCGTCGCCGGTGGGGACACGCGGCCCGGTCTACGTACAATGGCGGGGTCCCCGTGCATTGTCTTCGTGGTTTATCGTTTCCTTCGATTGCCAAGTACACGGTGGCGAGTCGACCGTTCTACTCCCGGTGCTGATGTCGCGTCGGCGCCGGCTGCTGATTCTGCCCGGTTGGGGCAAGGGAGCGAAATCGCAGGGAGCGTGGAGCATGTACCAACCCTGAAGACGACGCCGACGAGCCGGACTTGCGCGGTTATAGCGAGACCGGGTTTTGCTTCTCATCGCCAGCCTTGCTTCTTTGTTCGCGGGTGTCTTTCTCGTAGCTCGACTTGGCTTTTCGTACGCGCAACTACGCGGGATTCTTTGGTAGAACGTGGTTCGAGCTGGTGGATTGTTCACCGACGATGCTGTTGTAACCTTGAATTTAATTTGAACCGCCCCACGTCCGCAGGAATTTTTTGCGTTACTGGAAAAATGTATTGAAAGATTAAATGGAATCTATAAATAGTAGGATAAGATGGGGTTAAATCGTCATTTTTTTACTTTTCACGCTATGGAACCTGGATTTATGAGAATATTTTGAAACATGATTTTTTTTTTGAAAGTATAAACCCTTGGCTACAAAATTTATCCTAACAAGTTTGATGTAACTTCTACTTATTATTTAGCACGGTCGTTTGAAAAAAATGTGCAAAGTGGTTTTTTTACACCACCTAGTGGGGCAATAAAAGTCAAAAAGTCCTGACTAATACAGCAAGCACAACACTTTCTCCTTGATCTGAGAAGTTTTATCATTGCGTCGTAATGCATGAAGATATTCGCACGTACGTCGGATAAACGTAGAGCCTACGTTTGCTCCGCTATTGGTATTTTTAGGGCCGCGAACACGTTCTGCCGTACAAACCGAGAACTCCGTTACACCAGCGCGTAGCGTCAGTGTCGGTCGCCGAATCCTCGTGTCGGCTTCGTCTTCGTCGTTGGTCGTGGAGCTTCGGGGCAAAACGTCGACGGCGTATATTTCAGACGAACGTGCGTTACCCCCCCCAAAAACTCCGACGCTGGTACACACGCCTGTCTCACACGGTATATCTTTCTCTCGCTTCCGCCCTCGCTCGGTTACGTACGAATTTTCCCTCGGACGCTTTCATTCCGAGTTCGCAAAACGTCCTACCGCCGCGTATAAATTCGTTATTCAACACGCCATTAAACGCGCTCACGTCGCGGGGGCCAAGAACGCCCGGGCAAGATCATAAATCGCAATTACGAAGCGGCGCGAGTGAGAATTTGTCGCGCGGGGGCCATCTAAGCATCGGAGACGCAACGTTTTTTCGCGACTTAAGCCTCCTCGAATACGGTCTCGGGCGGATAAGACGCTGCGTGAGAGACGTGGCCGCGCGCGAGAGGACATCTCTGGACCACCGCGCGAGCCGAGAAAGGAAGCGAGACCGGAGCGAAAAAATGAGAAATACAAACGTTCGAGTGTTGCAATGGTGTGAAGAATCGGTCGAAAAAGAACGATATCGCGAGGAGAGCCCGAACGTATGTACGTTTTCAATGTACGCGTACCGTTGAGACGTTGAGGAAATATATTGCGATCAATTTTACATCCACTTTGGCGAATGAGATTCGGATTTGACAAGTAACTGGAATTAATAATGCTGTAGCGGTGCATTTTTTTTCATTCTTGTCGAGATAAGCTGAGAGCACTCAATATTATTATTATTATTATCATTGATATTATTGGTATTATTATTATTATTATTGGTATTGTTGTTATTGGTATTATTATTATTGGTTGGTTATTATTGGTATTGTTGTTATAATTATAATTATATTGGTATTGGTGGTTATTATATTATATTATATTGGTATAATTATAATTATAATTATAACAACAATACCAATAATAATAATAATAATACCAATATAATTATAATTACATAATTATTAATTATATAATAACTATAATTTTAATAAAATTATTAATAATAATTATCATAATAATTATAATAATTTTATTAAAATTATAGTCATTATATAATTAATAATTATATAATTATAATAATATTCGTTTTATTATTATTGGTATTATTATATAATATTATAATATAATAATTATTATATAATATTATAATATTATAATATAATAATTATTATATAATATTATAATATTATAATATAATTATTATTATATAATATTATAATATTATAATTATAATTATAATTATTATTTTAATCATTGTTTGTGCCTCTTATCGTTCAAAGATACAAATATTAAATAGAAAAAAAGACTATGACTGAAAAAGGGATAATTTAGCATCGAACGACCCATAAAAAAATTAAATCGATTTATAATTGAATTACCCGAATTAAAAAACAAGCTGCAAGCTGAAACTTGCAATTGGCTTCCCCTGAATTTTCGGTAGTGCACGAAATCCTTCTATGAGGAAGCATCTCTCGATTTCTTTCATTTTATTTTTTTTAATCTTCGGCTTCCTCATAAAGGAAGTTCCGTTCACTACCGAAAATTCAGGGGAAGCCAATTGCAAGTTTCAGCTTGCAGCTTGTTTTATGCAGGATATCCGTAGATCCTTCCCACCGTATAAAAACCGACTCGAACGTATATAAAAATTCAATGTGTCCCAAAATTCGAGCGCGTTGTTTAATTTCTATCTAATCTAGTAACAACTTAAGCTGACAGTTAGTTTGAGCGTGTGTATAAATTAGAGCACGTTCAGTCCAGTGGTTTTGAATTTTCAAGGGTTGGAACTTAGAAATTTCTAATTGCTCTAGAACTCGATCCGTTCGGCCGATCTCGGCCAAATTTGATATGTATTATAGCACAATGACATCCTATACTTGCAGAGAATTATGGTTCGATTGGTTGAAGTTAACGACAAATAGATCAAAAAAGTTGATTTTTTGAAAAATTCAAAAAATCATAAAATCTAAAATTATTGATGGATTCGGCTCAAATGCAATACCAACCGTCCTTGTACTCAATTCTATATGTCAAAAACTATTTAGCCGAAAATGTCAAAAATTGCGGACGCTAGCGTGGCTACAGACATTTTTTGAAAAATTCAAAACGCTGTCGAAGCCGAACAAGTGCGTCGATAATCGCGAAATTTACAGATTACATAGATATTAGGAGGCATCACATGTGTGCAAAATTTGAGTACGGTAGCTTGAACCGTTCTCGAGTTATGAACGTTTGAATTTTAGAGGGTGGTTACATACATACACACACACACACACACACACACACACACACACACACATACATCCGGACATTTTTTCCAAATGTGTTTTCTGGATGTTTTAGGACATTCTAAGCCTATTGACATCAAAATCTCGAAAAAAAAATTTCGGACCGTCACAAAGCTTCCTTTATGAGGAAGCAAAAGATGAACAACGCTTGATCCTTCGACCGTAACTTTTGACCCCGTAAATTTAACTCACATAATTCAAATACTTCTCCGTACCGGCCAAGATTCATCCTCGAACACTGAGTCACAGGTAAATCTACCTAAATCAATTTTAAGTACCCCATCGAGAGCACGTAAACACGTGTTCCACGATAAACTGATAGATCATGCCGATAAAAAAAAATCCATTGCGTATACGGTGTTATTATTGTTCGAGACTTCGACCGGGAGGAGGATTGAGGGGGTAGGGCGGAGAAACGAGCAACACGAAGAAGATGAAACGGCGAAGAACACAAGAACCCAAGGAAGAAGAAAAGTAGTTCGTTGGAAGAATCGTCTGTGTTCGTAGCCGAGGTCTTCTCGCTCACTGTCCGCCTTCGCCGTTCGCCGGAGTGGGTGGAAATGACCGAGTGCACGTCTCGAAACCTACGCGCTACGGCTGTATACGGATGTTGCATAAATATTTCCGAGGGAACTCATCATCGTGGTCCCTCGCAAAGTCCATCGATCCTCCGAATCACACTTACGGTTATCGCGAGGCGAAAGATCGAGCACGAATCATTTTCTTCTATTATCCACCCGCTATATTGCAATCGACGGAGTGAGGAAGAGATGGGAGAAAAAAAGTAATAGAGAATCTGGCAGTACTCATTTTGCGCCCAATGGGGAAATTGATTAGCAGAATTGATGAAGGTGTCGTCTATCATTTTTATGCATCACATTTTTCGATTCTCCGAAGATATAATTATATATCTATACTGAATGCAATACATGGAAATAATTGTATGGAACCTAGATGGGCTTATATTAAATAATATACCGTCTGTATAAAAATAGTATCTATTTTATAATTATAATAATAATCATAATCCTTCTTATTATGATCCTTTGGCCATCTGCATACGATTATTTATTATTATTATATCATAATTATAATTATAATCATCATAGATTTAATGAAAATAATTCGACCAATCGATTTGTCATTATCTACAGGTCATATACAGTCTATGTAAAAAATATATGTCCAATTCTCTCTGCAAAATCGTATAGATTTATCATATTCACTACATATATTTCCCCGTGCATTGAGTATTCGTTCAATTGACTCAAGCATCCACACTCGAACCTGTTTCGGGGTCAACCTGTGCCAAAGGCTGCAGCAGATTGTTACGAATCAACCATCCACACACCCAAAACCATTCCAAACCGCCCGAAAGACCGCATTCGATGCGTATCCAGACGCGAGTTAAATACCAGGTGAGGACCAGAAACCGATAAACGTTTCAATTGCAAACGTATTCGAAGCCCCGGACACGCGATAGCCACCCACGTGGATCCACGAGCCGGTCCCGAAAGTGGCTGTACGAAGAAACCAAGACGGGAAAAAAAATCCTCGCCGAGAGATATAGACGCTTTGAGGCGAAGAACACGCCCGTAAAGAAACATTCGAGAGACGGAAGGGGAGCATCGACACGCGGGGCAGTTCGTCGCTGTCGTGTATTTTCGTGCATTCGTTGGAAAAATAAAATAAGACCTTGAGAAAAAGAAATAAGAACGAGTCGCGAAGGTTGGAACGAGCGGTGAAGAAAGATACTCGGTAGGTTGGGGATAAGAAAGAGATGAAAAGAGAGAGAGAGAGAGGTCGAAGAAGACCACAACAACGCCGAGCGTTCCGAGAGCGCGGGCTTGCGGAACAACCAGAAGTCGGGGAGACCACCCAGAAGTCGGCTTCCCGAATCGATAAGGTCGTGCGCGGGGGCCGAAGAACGGCCTGAAGAGTCTTCCGCGGGGTCCGAGACGCCATTTGGTTCGCCGAATCCGACGTTTCTTGCCGTCCCGCTGGTCCAGCACCTTAACGTCGGGCTCTCGTGCGTCTTACTTCGGGGGACTACCTTGTTCCCATCCCCTTCTCAACCTCCCCGACGTCCCCTCCGACGTTTCTTCGTCGTGCGGCCGTCTGACGGCTGTACGATCCAGCCGCGGTTACTCGGGAATCACGAGAGGCACGACTTTTGATCTCGTTGCAGTCTACCGGTGTTCGTACGGTCGGCCAGCAACGTTGACGACGAACTTTGCGAGTTTTGCATGAACTTCTTCCGAGCTTCGTTGGAAACATTGCGAGACTGACGCAACCACCCTGAGGACATGCCGGAGGTTCTTTCGATTTTATTGGAGGTTTTTAGCGTCGTTATATGATTGATTCGCATTGTGGAGTTGATTTTGCATCAACCTGCGATGTCTGGGTGACGTTTGAAGTTGAACGGGTCATGAGGATTGGTTTGACAGTGCTGGGGTTCTTTTCGCCGTTGGAAGATGATAACTTGGGTGATTCTGGGATTAATTTAGGTTTAGGCCTTGCAGGTTTGAATTGATCCATTATGGGTTTGGTAGGTGATGGACTTGACTGTTCCACTAAATTCATTCATTTATAGACCATCCAATATCCAAGTGAGTTCATTGGACTTTATGCAAACTGAAACACCATAAATAGGCGCTTTCATTGGAACTCAGGGTCAAACTAGTATCAGCGTTGATGTGGCCGATTCTAGACTATTGCTGCCCAGTTTATCATGATCTAACTGAGACTCTGAACACCAAATTTATTTATTGAGAGATTTATCTTTGACCTGAAGAGAGACGAACACATCACTCCGTTTCCAGACATCCATTTAGCCATCAAGGCCTGCGAAATTTATCATGATATGTCCCGGATCTATATTTCCGAAATCTTTTCTCGTCCATCCGAAGGATTAAGACAATCTTCGCGTCTTGCCATTCCACATGCATTCATAATTCCTCCACATAGAACCCAAGCGTACCAGAGGTCCTTCCACCCAGCAGCATCTTATCTATGGAACTCGCTACCTATAAGAATTGCGTCTGCTATATCGTTGCCCGTATTCAAACAGAGGGTCAAACGTACAACATCTACTACAACAAGAATCTGCTTAGAACTAACATACGGGTTTCACTATTAAATTGTTTCTCCATTCTTCGCTCACTAACCATCTTCTCCACCGCTCGTGCATTATTATTTTGCTTCATATTACTATGTTAGTCACTGATATCTTCGATTATTTCACCCATTCGTTTTGATTATATTTTATGTTAAGTTTTATTTTATTTTTTTCTGCACTGTAACTTGTTACCATAGCTACGCTAGCTCTCGGTATCATTGTTCAAATGTTACTGTTAATTCTCTTACCGGAGTGTATTCTATGTTACTTCTTTATTTTTATTATATTTTCGTTTATATTATATCTACTTTGAGTTTCTATGTTATTATTTCTGTTATATTCTTGAAGCTAATATTTTTTGTTACTGTTTCTGTTGCACCATTGTTATTACCAAATTGCCCAAAAGTTTTTACTCGGGCATAAATACACTTATCAATCAATCAATCAATCCGATAACTTACTGAATTACTAATTACGGATTCATGGACTACTACTAATTGCTTTTACTGATTAGTCTTAATAATTTATAGATCAAATTCGCTGTGCTCATTAACTGGGGTGTAATGAACGAGGATTCGATTCGCCTCTCCAGATCTTCATCTGGACATCAATCCCTTCTCAAGATCAACGGATCCAGTTGATGGATAGAACTAAGTCTGACCATCGGTGGTCAGTCTCACGTGATGGTGAAACCGGAAGCTCTACGTACGCGTTGAATCACCATAGCAATCTCTCCTCTCTATCGATCAGGGACAAAGATAACCCGTTTTTATTATCTGTGTAGCTTCTTTGTCTTTTCTGATCGCCCAATCTAGCTCGCATATAATTGATAAGTGCGGTCATCTTCGGTTCTCTACTCTACTCTCTTCCTCTCTCTTTCTACTCTAATTTCGATCTAAAATCGCTTACATCTAATTCCCTTCGATCGTATTATTTTCACTCCATTACGTATGTTTCGTATACATATATACGTATAGATTTGTTCTTTTCTTTTTTTGCGTTGTCGTTTGCTATTTCGTTTTCGTTTTGTCGGAGGGGTTGGTTTCTTTCGACACCCGGTGGCGAGAGTGACTCAGAACTGAGAACGCCGCCGTCTTCACAGATACGGGGTAGTGATATCGGGGCTGTACGCTTCAGCGACCCCATTCTATTCTGCACGCGCGCTCGGTCTTCCATGTATGATGCTCCGTACATAGTATACACGTACATGGCACACGTATATGGCATCCGTACTGTGCTCTTTGTGGAAGAAGCTCGCAGCGGGAGGTGCGACGGCGAACGACGTTGAAAATGGCCACCCTGAAAGGATATCCCATTCTTTCTTCCCCCCTTTTTTTCCCCCTGTTCGCCCTTTATACCGAAGCCCGTACCATTTTTACGAAAAGAGTTATGAATCCGCGAAGCCTCGTGCGCGTAACACTGAGCTCTGTTACTCACAAGACTCTCTTCTGCACACGTTTGGTGCATATGTGTATATGAAGCACGGGTTGTTCTTTTTCCTTTTTTCATTATCCTTGACATATCGCTGCCTCCGACCCCTTAACTGGGTCGTAGGTGGACCCGTCTGCGAACCCCGATGTCATCATGCCCGGGCAACTCACTCCTTGACAGCGCTTTCTCGATTGGAGGAACATTCTGAGTTACCGAGTCGGTGGAACGAAGCAAAAAAAACCGGTCGAGTGCGATTTTGGCTCACGGGCGGAGACTTCTGCGGGACTTTTTTGATCCTTCATTTTCTGTGGACTTTAAGCGAGGTGGAGTCGAGCTTTCGAATGATTTTAGGTCCAGGGATTTGAAAATAGAGGGAAGATCCTGACGGTTTTGCTTAACCAGGAAATCGGCCCAAAAGCAATGGTGAAAGTGTGAGTGCGTGGGAGTCAAATGCCTGCATTGATTTCAATATAAATCACGACGTTCGACACGAATCACATATCGGGGCGTGGCAGAACTTACGGGGATAGCCGCGTGAGCACTGCGATGGGGAAGTGTCACCTGCGTAGAGACACCACACAGACAATCCCCTCATAACCACTTGATGGTATTTCCTTCATTTACGTTGTCTCTTATGATTCAAACAAAACAGTCCAGCCGAAATAAGTTCGGAGATAATTTCGACATCTCAGAATAGATCTTAGGCGACGAAAAGCTTCTATTAAAAGCTTAATAATAAAAATAATAATAATCATAATAACTTTTCAACCGAATAATTCTTCTCTGTCCTACCGAATTTCTAAACATACTTCAGCGAGACTTGGCATTATTTTTATCCCTTTCGACTTCGACAAATAATCATTTTACCATTTTCATTTCCAAAAACGTCCGAATACGACGCCACGTGGTGAAAATTGAGTCAGCAATTGCACTTCCCAAAATCATTTGCATCGAATCTTGATGACGACGGTGCCGAGACCGAGCGTTGCCTCGTGACCCTCCCTCGCGACACTCTCATCGATCGTGTAAGGTTTCGTTATTCGCGTTGGACTCGGCTCTGCCGGTCGGTTAAATATTTGACATTGCCGCGAATCCGTCGGGGGAAGGGACGAAGCGACGGGGGCGGTATTCGCGCGGGTGGTTTTCGAGAGCCAGACGGGACCGCGCGACAGGGAAGTGTAATAATATGCGCTGAGCAAACGAGGGGCGCATCTCCGTGATCGAGTAATCTGTAGCGCCAATGTAATATCCGCAGTGTGATATGGATATAATATACGATCGCGACCGGGGCCCGAAACTCTCGACGCGTCGCCGTTATGTGCGGATGATTGCACGCGGGTTTGCATTCGCACAACCAAACCCGCACTATCGAAGAATTGTATAACGAGTCAGTTCGTGTTTTTCCCCTCTCTCTTTTTCTTTTTTTTTGCTTGACGGTGTAATTGCTCGAGGGTTGATCAACCCGGATGATTTAATTTGACCCGCGTGAATTGTAAATTATTCGGTAAATATAGATTGAACAGCGAAATTTCATGGAGAATTCAAAGGGGTGGAGAATTGTGAGATTAAAGGCTACGGATACGGCTTTTCACTGCGATTTCACGTTAGTGAAACGTTAATCCTTTTATTAAACCGCGTCGATAATGAAATATCGAGCGTGCCAAGTACTGGAACTATGCAATACCTAACGAATATCCGATACTTCTTTTTACATTTTCACGAACGAACGGGCAATAAATTGTTTTACTATTATTGTTGTTATTATTTTTGTTATTACTATTATTAGTATTATTGTTATTATTAATCCTTCTGCTAACGTAGCTTGATATGTATGCCTAGTAGATAATTCATTTCTAAGAAGTTTTGAAGGACAAATTCTAATTTTTCAAAAAGAATTTTGCCAATAGGATCCAAGTACGAAGAAATAATTTTTTTTGTTGTAAACCCTTTTATTAGTACACAATTAGTACACGCTTGTTAATAGTCTGAATTGTAGATAAGTAAATTTGTGGCGGAAAATTATAAGAAACTGCGTCTTTTGCCGTACTGGAATGATAAAATTCGCGATAACACGTGTCGGTTTTTAATCTACAATAATATTATCTATTATTTATACATAACAATCAAATTTTACAGAACCGTTTTCAATGAATACAGAGAATTACAACCCTTTTCAAGATATCATGAACCGAAACGAAAGCAAATTCTAAAAAATGTAAAAGCCCATGAACAATTCTTACAACTACTTTTGGGCCCATTTGGACCCTGACGGAATTGATAATCCCCTGATTCTGGAAGTCGACTCAATAACCGGAATCACGGTCGGTCGTGAGAGTGATTTGATTAGCGGTTGACTCTGTGTCCATCTTGGGAGTGGTTGTAACTTCGTCTTTATGCTGAACGCATCCTTTCAGATCTCCGATGACAGTCGAGTACTTCTTGGGAACAGTGCGGAGCTCAGAGATGATATTGCAGTAAGAAGCATTTCGACCAAATTAGACCTCTCTGTCGACATTGCGGCCATCGCCTGTCGTAGTTCATTAGCGTTTTTCTCTTCTGCCTCTTTTTCTATTCTAATGCATTCTTTCAGATTTTCGATGACAGTCATGTACTTTATGAGAGCAGCGCGAAGCTCAGAACTTTCCTCGCAGTAAGGAGAATTCTCGGAGATCCAAGTATGTAACTCCACCCACATTTCGATTTTTGCCTTTTTTATTTTTTCAGGGTATATCTGTTCTGCTTCGTCTACAATCTGTTGGAAGAAAAAATAAGATGAACTACTCCAGTTCATCGCCAGTCGTTATTTTCTCGCAAGTCTCGCTGGACCATTTACGTCCAAACGTTGACGATGATTTGGCAACACGTTACTTTGAATAACGAATAACTTTAATAATCGGGTCAAGGTGAAAAAAAAACAAATTACACACGCGAGTCTGGATTTAGACTTACCTCGCTAGTGCATCTTCGCAGCGCTGTATAATTTCCGTTCTCAGTCATATTGGCGACGCACCCATCAACCTTTTTCGCCAATTCGGACAATGAATGGGAAAATTCGTCCTGGGTGAGGTTCCATTGTGCGAGATATGGCGGTTCCACATTCATTCGGATGCCATTGGACACGTCTTCGCTGATATTGAGCTTCAACGAGCTTGCGTTGCGGGCCAATTCAACGCAATCCGAATTATCGTCGCTTTTAATTTGGTTGAGTACCTTGTTGATAGGAATATAATTATTTTAGAACGATCGTCAAATCCAACCGATGGATATTACGCAATTGTCGATTAAACATTTCGCGAATCATTGCTGAAATTGTTTCTCGATCGGATAAATAGCGTCTATTACCTCTTCCGACTTCTTTAATGTTGCGTCAACTTCTTCGCACGCTTCGTTCTCGCTTTCGATTAGATTGCCAAGTATTTCCCTAACGTAGTTATAACGATGCCGAAGGTCTCTTAGGATCGTCGTACGTAATTCTTCAACTTTAGATTTATGTATCTTAGCTGTTGTCCGCCAATCTTCCGACGAATCGTTGATATTATCACCGTACCCGGCCTTGAATTCGATCAAATCGTTGGAAAAATTTACGGATAAATATTTGAAAGAACTAAAAATATCGACTTTTGATCTCAGAGTTTGGTATATTATTGTTATTATCTACACCTGACTTTATCACCACTAGCACTGACAAGGAAACGGCGCGATTTGTCCCCCTCTGATTTTTATAAAACTTTGCACGATTGTGGAGTCAAAATATTTGACACGTATTTTTTTTTTATCCGCTGAGTCCTATGTTTAGGGTGTGAAAAATGCCCTTAAAAACCGAAGGATTTTTCGTTTTTCGATTATAACTCGTGAACGAGAAGAGATAGAAAAAAAGTTTTGACGAGGGAGTTATTGCATTTGATGCGTACTATACATTCGTGATGAGAACGATCAATTAATTTTAACAATTGACCATTATTTATTTTCAAAATGGGTTTTGTTTTTGCATAATTTCGAGGGTTTTAGTTCGAACGAAATGTGACTTCGTCAATGGATACATGATGGAAAAATGAAGTTTACGAGTTTTTGGGTTTTTTTATATCTTGCATATATGGGGGTATGAACCATCCTTGAAGCTTTCGATGATATTGTATCATAATTGGTAATGTAGCCGACACTTACCGTAGTGCAGAGTACGACGCAAAAAAACACGGCGAGTCTCGACATCGTTGCTTGGTCGTTGATTCTAACAATTTTGAGCTAAGAACATTCAAACGGTGCTTATATAGGGTTCCCACCGCGTTATCAACAGACGTAAAATTCGACTCGATAAGGTTAAACGCAGTTACAAAATCTTCGGCCACTTGTGCGAACTGACTCGGTGACAAACAAGAATTAGAAACGTCGTAGAAAATTTTTAAAGATTTTCAACACTGGTAACGTTATTTTTCTTCCGTTTTTCACGGTTTCTTCGAATGGGAAAATATTTTGTAGAGCTCCTACGGCTTGATTCTTATTAAAAGAAGATGATTCTATTGGACAAGGTTCAATGCGATCAATAAAATATTAGGCCATCTACGCAAACTAATTCGGTGAACGATGTTACGTCTTCGCTCCTAGCCAACGCCCAAGAGCGACCAAGGGACTAATGACTCATATGCGCTTAGAGAAAACAAGAGGCGATCTTTTAATAATATTTCTATCGCGCGCGTACGAATGTGTGTAGTGGTCACACGCGCCGACGGACAGCTCGCTCCCAATAAATAACGCATAATATTGCCTTCTCCGCGACCAATTCTCCGAATACGGCATCAGGTTTCCGCGCGCCGCGGAGATGCAAAGCCCCGCCTCCGGAAGCGGCAATCTTATTTGACACTTTCGGCAATAATTTACGAGAATTCAAGTAGGCGAAGATCTGCTACCGAACGGATGCGTACGTGCAGAAAGTCACGTAGGCCAATCGATATAGAATGAGAAACAACGATAGGCCCTTTTATTGGATTAAGGGAAACAGAGATACATCCCCACAGTATAAAAGGCGCGATTTTTAGCAAATTAATCAGTTATTCCACCGAACTCATCAGCACCGTTACTCCGGAAGAACGGGAGCCCAGCTTTGCGTCCACCGTTTATTTTACGGATTGGACTTAGAATCGTTTCGCGTTCACCAGACTTCGACTCTTTGCGTCCACCGTTTATTTCACGGATTGGACTTAGAATCGTTTACGCGAACGGTCTTGATATATTTTTGTGTCCACCGTCTGTTTTACGGTTTGGACTTTAGAATCGTTAAAGGCGAACAATTAAATAACGAATAACTCGAAGCGATTAAAGTGCATTAAATGAAATTGCAACGAAGCTTACATAAATACAAAAGGGGCCAAAAGAGTCCAGATACTTGAATTAAATTAATACTATCGAACAATTACAAAGGGACCAAAGAGTCCAGTTAATTGAATTAAATAATTGAAGGGACCAAAGAGTCCAGTTGATTGACTTAAATAAATATCCCAAGGGCCAAGAGTCCCTCTCAGGCTGCACTGAAAGACCTCATAAGTCAACGGTGTCAGTTATTTATTGCAAAAGACCAAAGAGTCTCTTTATCGCGAAAATACCGCAAGAACCTTCTGATCTTCGGTACCTTAAGACCCGAGTGTCTTCTTTCGCGCAAGTGGCGAAGCGCCCGATTTATCTATTGAAATAATAAGCGTGGACATTCGATAAGTGAAATTGTACCGCGACTTTTAAGTGAACTGTATTACATTTTGAGTATCGACATTGTCAAATCAATTGTACGAACATTTTATAATTGAAGTTGTACTGTGACTTTTGAATCGAACATTAAAAATCGTTGTGTGACGTATAACCGCTCGTGCCTCACTCAACCACCTGACCTTCAACATCTAGTCGTTCGATCGAGTCTCAACGGGATCCATCAAACCGCAGTCTACAAGTGGAGATCGGTTTTGATTAAATACTGTTCTTCCACCAACATCAGGTAACGTCATTAGTTCGTGCATGATAAGGCGAGGTCTCCGTCCCCGCAGTAAAAGGCTAACGCCTTGACGCAAAAGAGAGACCACCCCTTTGTGTACTTCGTTCACCGAATACTTATAATATTCGAGACTGGACGTAACAACGACAGACCTAGAAAAAGTTTAATTACGTTTGGAAAGGTTCATAATAACAATCTTTCGTTCACTTAGATTTACGTCTTCATGAGAAATATAAATACAAGGTTGTAAGTAGTGCATTATTCATCTTAATGCACCATCGCTTCGATTACTCATTCAAAATAATCAGTAATATCGTTTTTTTAAAATATTTATTAGAAATGAGTAATGGAAATAAATCTACATACAGAGAAAAAAATGAATGGTGCAATTTTTTTTTGATTGGAAAGTTTAGAATCTTGTATACGTGAGTGCGCTAATATCTCCCGGTCTTTCGAATGGAGAAATATTACGTAGACCTCCTACGACTTGATTCTTAGCAACAGACGTAAATTCCACTCGATCAGGTCGAACGCTGTTATAAAATCTTCGGCCACTTGTGCAAACTAACTCGGTGACAAACAAGAATTCGGAAAGTCGTAGTACTTTCGGAAAAAATCTCAACCTTGGGACTTGGTAATCTTTTCCTTAGTGCAGAATTGTTTTCATTACTTATTAAGAATAAAAGGTAATAATAAAAAATAATAATCATCGTTTTCAATATATATTAAACACAATGAATTTCAATTGTTTTCCATTAATCATATTACAATCTTGTACGAATGTACCCGAGTTCAACAATGTCTTACAGTAATTAAAATAAAAATATTTTAGGTCGACAAAAATAAGTGAAAATGTATTTTGTATTTCAGGATAGTGTGAGGATTGATAACAAGGAGATATTTTCAAAATCTTAGGATCTATAGCACGCGCATTATTGATAAATCATGTCTAAGAGTACGCGATCATTCGCCAAGAGCTCAAGATTCGACCCTGGACGAAACTGATAATCTCCTGAATCTAAAAATCCAATCAATCATCGGAATTACGGACGGTAGTGGAAATGATTCGCTTATTATTAATTGACGATAGGGTCGATTTAGGGAGCGGCGGTAACGTCTTTACGTTCCATGCATTCTTTCAGATCTTTGATGACAGCCGAGTAAGCGTTGAGAGCAGTGCGAAGTTCAGTACTTTTGCTGCAGTAAGGAGAAAGCGTCGTGTTCTCCAAAAAATTTACCTCCTTCTTCATTTCGGCCATCGCCGGTGGTGCTAGTCTATCGGAATCGCTTTTCGCCTTCCGTACAATCTGTTGAATGATAAAAAACCGTGAACTTCTTCAGCCCATCGCTGGTCATTATTTTCTCGCGAGTCTTGCTGGACCATTTGATTCCAAACCTTGATAAATATATCGCAACACGTGACTCAATCAACTTTGATAGTCGGTTTGAGGTGAAAGAAAAAAACCTTGCACATTGCTTCCTCATAATTTTTCACATTTGACAGAGTTTCCTGTATGAGGAATTATTTGTCGATCAATTTTGTCTTCCTCATAGAGGAAGCTTTGGCAGATGTGAAAAATTATGAGGAAGCAATGTGCAAGGTTTAACTTTGTACCCCTTGTTTTCATATAAAATCCGTTCGTCAATCTATCTAGTCCGGAATAAATATATGGTGAACTTCATGTCAGATCTAAAAAATTAATAGTTGCATCAAATTCAAACGCCGACATGGATTTTGTCCAAATTCAATACGAAACATCTTCCGATAATAGTGCAACTATGTACCAATTTTGAGACCGATACCTCAAAAACTGCGGAGGCTACAGCAACACAATTCGATTTTTGAAAAATTCAAAAACGCCATAAAATATGAATAGCTTGACGGATTTTGCCCAAATTCAATACGAAACGTCTTTGGATAATAGTGCAACTTCGTGCTAAATTTTAGTCCGATGTCTCGAAAATTGCGCGAGCTAGAGAGCGTGCAACAATTTTTGACACCTTTCAAAATTCTTTAAAACAACAGCTCTTCATGGATTTCTCTCAAATTGAGTAACAACTATCTCCCTGTAAAGGCTCAATATTCTACTGGATTTGAGCTCGATATCTCTAGAATTGGGCGAGCTAGAAACCGAAAATAGATTTTTGAATAATTTCAAAATCGCGTAAAAACAAAAGAATTTGATGGATTTTGCCAAAAATTTAATCAAGCGAGGGGCCTCGAACCCTCCACATGTGTGATTAATTTCAGCTTGATATCTCAAGCCGTTCTCAAGTTATGAACGATAAACAAATGTTACCTACACACACATACATACATACATACACTCGGACATTTTTTCCAAATGTCATTTCTCGACGTTTTGGGACATTCTGAACTGCATGAAAATCTGGGAAATTTTTTTTTCGTCTATGAGGAAGCAAAAATTACGCAAGTGAGTGTAGATTAAGACTTACGGCACCGAGGCGATCAAACAGGTCGTCAAAACTGCTCTCTGCGGTCATGTTGGCGACGTATGCTTCGATCTCTTCCCGCAATCCGAAATTTGAATTGTACAATTGGTCACCGCTGCTCTTCAATTTGGCCTTGGATGAAAGGGCAGGTTCCATATTGTTTTTGATGCCTTTTGACACGTCTTTACCGATATTGAGCTTCAGGGAGCTTGCGTTGTAGGCCAATTGAACGCAATTCGAAGTATCGTCGCTTTTACCTCGCTTGAGTACCTTGTTGATAAGAAATATGATGACTTAGAACGATTATCCAATCCAGCTCATGAAAATTACGAGTTCGCCGATTAATCATTTCACGAAACATTGTGAAAATCGTTTCTCCATCGTATAGATTCGTGTCTATTACCACTTCCGACTCCTTCAACGTTGTGTAAACTTTTTTGCACGCTTCGTTCTCAGTTTTGTTGATCCGGATAATTGTTTTCCAGGCTCGGTCCCACATGTCTTGGTGATAGTTCATAAGTTCCACACGAAATTTTCCAACTTCGACAATACGTATTGCAATGATCATCTGCCAACGTTGCGGCAGATCATGAAATCTAATACCGCACACGGCCTATAATTCGATCAAATTGTTGAAAAATTTTACGAATAAATATTTAATAAAATTATAAATATCGACTTTCGATCTTAGCACTCGGTGATTTATTTTATCGTTATTTTCTGCATCTGATTTGAGCACCACTAGCACAGAGAAATAACCTACTGGTTATCTATAGAATCGAATACTTACCGTAGCGCAGAAGACGAGGCAAAAAAATACTGCGAGTCTCGACATCGTTGCTTGGTCGTTGATTCTTACAAGTTTGAGCTAAAAACATGCGAACGGTGCTTGTTATAGGAATTCTACAGCTTGATTCTTATCAACGGACGTGAAGTCAATGCGATAAGATTAAGAGCAATTGGAGAATCTACGACCACGTGTGTGGAAACTAAATTCGCGACAAGACTTCGAAACGTCGAACTACATTTAAAACGATTATTAATATTGGTAAATTGACTTTGTTTCGTTTGCGCCTGATTCTTGTTAACGGGAAAAAATTCAATTCAAGAACGTTAATTCGGCGGTAGATAGAATATTCGACCACCTGTGCAAACTAATTCGGTGATCGATAGATTTTCGAAACGTTTAACTAATTTTGGAAAAATATTTTGTAGAGCTTCTACGATCTGATCATTATTAACAGATAAAACGATTCGATAAGAAAAAACGCAACTGGAGAATTTTCGGCCACCTGTGCAAGCTAACTCGGTGAAGGTCGAGATTTCGAAACTTCGCCTACTACTTTTGGAAAGATTCTCAACCATGTATCTTGGTAAACTCTTTTTCGAATTCACGATCACACATTATTTTGATTACTCATCGAAAACAACGAGTAAAAAAGCACGAAATTATTAATTAAAATTAATAGGGAATGTAATTTTTTTTTTCAATATTTATTTAAAATAATGAAGAATATATATTTTTTTTCCATTGATAATTTTACAACCCTGCATGGATACCTAACTCGAATAATATCTTACGGTAATTCGAATGGAAAAGTATTCAAGGTTGGCAAAAATAAATAAAAACATATTTCATACTTCCGACTGGTATATAAATTGATAATAAAAAGACTTCGCTTCGTTCCAGCTGATTGGATTTTATTTCTTAAATTTCATTATGCGAATCTTAAAATCGATATCACGCTGGTCAACGATTAATCGTGGCTAAGAAGGGCGTAAGAGCTTAGGGCTTGTCATGGGAAAACCGGAAGTGCCCGGGATCGAAGAGCAACGGGTGAGCAAAGAAAACCCCATGCAACCATCCGCCAAGAGCACTTCCGAACGTTCTTGAACAGTCAAACTCAGGTATACACTCGGGGATGCTTGGACAAATATTTGCCATCAGCCCTTAACCCTACTCCTTCCTTCACGTCTACGTATTTATTTATTCGATGTCTACACCGCAAACCTCCTACGGTCTAAGATTACACGGAGCAGGATGGAAAACCTTCGATAGTGGCAGGACCTTCCGCAAGTCCTTCACCGGCTCACAGACGAATCGGCTTTCGAGAATGTCTAGTTTGTTTTCCGTATTTTGGAAGTGTAACAACAGTGAACGATAAATTCTGCGTTGTTTCCGGCTACACTGATGGATCCGAATTTTTTTGGGCTACAACAACGCGGGTTGATGCACGTTGCCGAGTGCTGGAAAAATGTTTGGAATGTTTTGGGGACTGCAGTCGATCGAATATCCATTTTGATTCCATTGCCGGAACTGTAGGGTAAGATGGGGTTAAGGTCTTACTGGACGGATCATCGGGCAAAAAGTTAGGCCAAAACCGGCGAATCGTGGATTGACAATTCTACATCATGCCGTACATGTTTGGCCTTACGAATAGCTGAAGTAATATTAAATTAACAATTAGAAATATTAATTATCGACTTTTAATAAGAATTGAAGGTGGGGTAAAAAAACCACTTTGCACATTATTTTCAAACGACCGTGCTAAATAATAAGTACAAGTTACATCAAACTTGTTCAGATAAATTTTGTAGCTAAGGGTTTATACTTCCAGAAAAAAAATCATGTTTGAGAATATTTTAATAAATTCAGGTTCTATAGCGTGAAAATTAAAAAAATTGCGATTTAACCCCATCTTACCCTAATAATTCGAATAATTATAATTGTAATGAATATCGTCATATGAAAGGTAAATCTCGGATAGAAAATCTGGGATCGTTGATAAAAAATTTATTTTATTATAATTTTCGCAGAAATTGTAGTCAATAAATTAGTCAAATTCCAATCAAAACATTCACCTACGGCTATGGAAATTAAATTATCATCATTATCACATAATTCAGTGTCCAAATACCCAATCGCTCGATACGTCGCCCTATCAATAAATTCTCTCACTTCAACATAAAAAAATAAAAAAAATAACCCAAACAACGTTGTCGAAACAAAAATTAGTTCCCAACACCTTTGTTAAATTTCATCGAGGGCAAATCTCGTTAATAAGCTCTCGATTAAAGCTCTCTCGTAGAAGTTTCTTCTCACCAACGGCTTGTGAGAATGTTCTCCCGTCCTTCCTCCACGCTCGGTTGATTCTCTCGGCGTTCGTAACTCAATTATTCCGTTAATTATCGCAGGTAGAATATTACGTTGCCACGAATAAACCCGTTATCTTTTTTTTTTCCATTATTATCTCAACCCCTTTGCGTCTTATTCGTTCTCATCTCTTATTCGCTTCCGGACGTTTCTTTCCGTTCGGCCACCAAACACGTTCGCAAGCTCCGCAGTCCGGAACCCGGAGGGCAAACCGCAACGGCTCGAGATTGGTCTCCGTTGTAGTTTTTTTGTTTTTCTATTTATTTCTTCTTTTTCCACTTCTTTTTTCCGTTCCATTTCCAATTCTCCGGCGTGTTTCGTGCCCATTTCTCGCACACACGACGTCCACAATAACGCTGCACGCCCTCGGGATTATCAGCGAGTTCGTAGGATCCCTTTTGGGCGTCGTACCTTCGGGCTATTCGTGAGAAACGTGTAAAAAACCGATGCATTATTGTGCATCAACGAGGATTTCTCGCAAAAGCCGACACCTCGGCTTTCCCCCGGATTGGCCACACAGCTTCGTAACAAATATTCTTTTTTTTTTTTTTACGAGTCTTTTTTTCTTGTTTCGATAGACGCGAGGCAACGTTTCGGGTGAGAAGTTTGTAGGTACGACTACCCGATAGCTGCATCGAAACAATTGGAAATCCGGCTCGGTTGCGGTTTCCGACGTGGGCTTATGACAGCTATGGGGGTACGCCTTATGTGCACGAAGTACCGAGCGGCGTTTGTACGAAACGTCACCATCGAACCAGCCCTTAAGGGGTTACATACACTTGTAATTTTCAAAAAATCGAACAGCATCAAATCGAATTATTAGAAGCTGCCAACGATGCGAACGGGTTATTATATGGCCCTGGAATAGATGACTCCATGTAAGTTGAAAAAAAACGAAATTTACCACATGTAAAACGCTTTTGAAACTTTAAACGCGTTTTTCTCAAAACTATGTTTTCAAAATCGGTGATCAAGATTTCTCGAAAACGGCTGAACCGATCAGTCTCAAATTTTAACACAACCTTTTTAACTAGATTTTTTAGTAATTAATCGAAGATTTTTATTCTCCGATAAATATTTTCCATTTTATAAACAATTTAAGACTTAAATTTTCGTTCAAAATCGAGTCTTTTATTTTGAGAAGTCGCCATTTTGTCAAAAATTATTTTTTCGCTAATTCCTTCGATTAAATACTAGATAATGTATTATATTAACGAAATTTATTTGGTTTTTTCATTTCAGATAATCCGGTCCAGAGATATCGTGATCACCGCAAAATTGGTTTTTTTTGCGGAGCTCTAGGAGATCGGCGATAGCAACATTCGCGATGATTATTTTTACAAATAAAAAATATGTAAATATATTATAAGGTTATTATAATATGTACACAAATTTTCAAATTAATAAATTGAATAGTCTGCGCGAAAAAAATTCTTGAAAATCCGTCTTTTTAAAGCCTTCTGACTGTATGTAAGGCCTTAAGGGGGTACATCTGTGAAGATTGTCGCAACAGTAGGTGAATTTTGGGAATTATTATCTCAAAAACTAATAGTCCGATTGAATTCAAGTTG
This sequence comes from Sussaba pulchella, assembly GCA_963971145.1. Classification (NCBI taxonomy): domain Eukaryota; kingdom Metazoa; phylum Arthropoda; class Insecta; order Hymenoptera; family Ichneumonidae; genus Sussaba; species Sussaba pulchella. Next base: position 26,704 of record CAXAQZ010000223.1, read on the forward strand.
GTTTTGTTTGAAAGGATATACATTGAGGTAGGTCGACGATTTTTTATATAAATATATAGCGAGTTCCCATACTTCAAACGCGTTTATCTCGAAACACGCTTTTCAAAGTCGGTTACCACTTTTTTTTAGATAACGGATTGACCGATTTCTTTAAAATTTGGACACGATATGCACGGATAGGTAATGAAGTTCGGCACGTAGGATTTTTTTTTTAACTTAATTATTTATTTTTTTATCAACCAAAAAAGGTCGTAAATTGAGGTTAAAAAGTGAATTTCAATTTCAATCAAGCGCCATTTTGTGAAAAAAAATAAAAAATAAAAATCCTACGTGCCGAACAGCTCAAGACGTTACACTTTAAGAATCTTCTTGAAATTTTTGTTTCAGACCAACCGACTGCGAGAAAAAGTGGGAACCGCAAACCGTGCCGACGACAAAGTTTTTTTACGCCGGCCGGAATAACAGCGCTCCCATTCACTACATATTTATATAAAAAATCGTCAACATACCTCAATGTATATCCTTCCAAATAAAACCAACTTGAATTCAATCGGACCAATAATTTTTGAGATAATAATTCCCAAAATTCCCCTACTTTTCCAGCAATTTACACAGATGTACCCCCTTAACAGCGGGAAAAACAACGCGGGAGGGCCCGTTGGGTCTCCGTTACCTCGGTTACCGGGCGAACATTTTATCACGGACGTTTCTCGTTCGTTTGCCGGGCGCCCGGGATCCTAATGAAGACCACTATACCCACGCGGAACAACCATTGTTGGGTGCCGAACGTTTCATTCACCCCCCCCCCCCCCCCAACTCTTCACGGCAAAACGGTATCTACCATTATTTTTCGCCGTTATTAAAAATCCCGCCCCGTTACACCCCCTACAGACAAAGAATTCGACAGGCATTGTCCCCTTCGTCTGCCGGTTTTTGTTCCAACGTTAAATGTCAATGATTCCTGGATGCGCTTCCAACCAACTACGCGCGGGATAAATTCTACCGCGACCAAGGACGGGGGATGTGGAGGGTGGAGAAGAGAGAGAGAGAGAGAGAGGGAGAGAGAGAGAGAGAGAGACGGACGGACGGAGTTTCATCGTTTACTTCTCGCCCCATCGTCTACATCCATGGGAATATACACCGCGAAGGTTCTACAACGCTTCGTACGGCTACCGATTCCATGAGAGGGTTTTTTCCACCCTCTTTTCCAGCGACGCTTTTTATTTCCGTGTCCTCATCATCGTCGCCGCACGGCTGGAGATATGTATTGGGAAGGTTCTTATTTGGATCATTTTTGAAATGTGATTGGAGAGTGATGTTAATCAATGGCGAAAAAAAAAAATGTTGAGCCTAATTTGCACCTCTTAGTCCAACTTCTTCAGCTTCCGAGAAGCGGGTGAAGTTTTATTTCCCGTTTAAAATACACGCAATTTTTCTCCATCCCGGTAATTATATTAGTGGGAGAACTAATGTATATGCTCGTCATGTCTTCCGCAATGCTCTTCAAGTCCTTCGAAGCTCTTCATCGTGTCTCCGTCGCTGTTGACTTCGTTCTGTACTTCGAACCTGTCGTATACTTTTTCGTCGAATTTCCAAAATATGTTTTCGTTTGTTTTTATCGAGTAGTGATTTAACGTTGACAGAAGTCAATCGTTAGAGGTATTTACTCGAGGTATGATTGTACCTTCCACTCTGTCAGGATTTTTGTTCATCGTCCTTCTCATCGATTGCTTCGAGGTTTGTTCGACGATCCGAGATTCGTCGCCATCGTTGTACCGATAGTGAAGTGAAAAAAAAATATATCGACGCTGCTTACTAAAAGTATCACGATTTAAATTTCTTACGAAAACTAACACGTTTCTTCACGATACATGGCAGTTTTCATAATATATCGATAATAAATTAATCATTCGATTAATATATCATAATGTATTATTAGATTGTGAGATTGATTTATCAATGATTGATTGATAAATTTAACAATAAATATCTAATTCTTATGGTATCCATATACAATTCGTACATAATTCATGTCAAAATTTATAATTCTATAATTTAAAAAATAATAATATATATATCGAATTATATTGAGGTATGTATTATATATTTTCCTCGACCATGAATGTTAAATACCGGTCGACTCATTGTATATGAATTGTATATAGATCGTACAGAGAATTGACACCTCGCATATAATCTATACGTGGTACATAAAATTTAGATATAATAAATTATTATATCAATACATCGATCATTTGTAGAGAAATTAAACAATAGATATATAACCCATTCAATTTATTTATCGATTCATACATAACATTTATATATTTATATATTTTGTACGTATATAAATTGTACGGTGAAAGTATAGGGGTTGTATTTCCCACCCATTTATTACATATAAACCGTCTACAAAGTGCATACACTCAGCATACGGAAAATACACGTCCTATTCCATATATAAAAAAATGTATATATTCCGCGTGCTATCACTGAATATTTTTTTAACTACGGCCGAACCACGCACGAGCCCTTTTCCCTTCACCCTCGCGTTCTCTCCCCTCCTCGGTCCGTTCATCGTTGACTTTTCCCAACGATTCCCAACGTTGTTGTCGCGATGTTCGGTCGCGTGTTTGTTTTTTTTTTTCTATAATCGTCGTGATAGGAACGTTACCGAGCCTTAAGCCCGCGGATGCGAGAGGATTGTGACGAGCCAACCCCGTCAACTCGTCCGACGTTCCTACCCCGACGTCGTCGTCGTCGCGGGAACTATCGTCAACCCCTTGCGCGCACTCGCTCACATCCGGGATCCACGCGGGCTCGTTCAACCCCATCTGGACCAGGTTTTTGCTCATCTCTCTTATTTATCCGACTGTTCCCCATCCGTGACGTTGCGTTCCATCAGTCATTCCGCGTCGGAACGACGTCACGGGCTTCTCTCGTACACACGGGTTACGCTGTGACACATGACGCGATATGGCAGTACGTTACAACGAGCTTTTTAGTCCCGTCTCCGGGCCATTTTATTATCATGAGTTACGATCTTTATTTTTATTCGTGCTACGGAAAAATGAAATTTTAAAAACGCTGCAGGTTTTGGGTGGAACGAATTCAGAATATCAAAAGAAAAATGCAACGAAATGGTATCTAAATGTTATAGACGATTTATATTATTTTTGATTTGTTAATAGTGATATTATTATTATTGAACCCTCCGTCGGTAATCGTGAATTTACGGAGACCGTCGGTAGTCTGGGTCATAATTGGCATGGTGATGTTTTGACCCGGATAATTACGCTGAAAAAAACTGGAAAAATTCTGTAATACTTATCTTGGATCCTATTTGATATTTTAATAGTTTTTTTTAGCGATTTATGATAAATTTGATTTTTTATGACAAATTGATTACAACAAAATCCGGAAAAGCCGAATTTTCATTAATGGCACGCGAGAGACTTTGAATTCTTACTGCTCAGGAATAAATTAACGGATCCAAGCGACCTCGTGCGTACGAGTTGTCACCGACACCTAGTTTTTTTACAGAAGGGAGTCAGGCCTCGCCTTTTTCGAATTTCAGAGATATTTGACTCGAAAGTTTGTTTTGTGCCAATAATGGTCCAGATTACCGACGGAAGGTTAATAATAATATTATTAATAATATTAATATTATTATCATTATTATTATTTAATAATAATATTATTATCATTATTATTATTTAATAATAATATTATTATTATATCATTATTTAATAATATTATTTATTATTATTTTAACATTATTATCCCAATCAAATATTCCCAACTCCTCCCCAGATTGCAAATTCATCCGAGAATTCCCGACTAATCCCAATACAAACGCGTTCTCTCCATTGAGACGGAGAAAATGCCGGTCGTTATTGTACTACACGGCATCATCGGGATTTTCTTAAATTTTTATTATCTTCAATATCCCTCGTTATCGCTGTTACCCGAGTTGCAATCGGCGCTCTCCGATAAAAAGAGAGAGAGAGAGAGAGAGAGAGAGAATCAGCCATCTCTAGCCAGTGTCGACCAAAGCGTTGCAGGGGATGCGCTCGAGAGGTGGAAGGGGATGAAACCATGTAGCCGATTGAAGCCCATACCTTCGACTAATACCACCACGTGCCCCCCCCCCCCCCCGTACGCAGAAGGGGTACGAACTGGCTGTGAGAAGACCCGGTTGCGGAGATATAGCGCCGCGGTTTCGGCTGCAACGCCCGGGAATATCCGTTCTCCACGGTTGCGGTAATGGTTATAGCACCATCGCGTGCAATCCCATTAGCACCGATGCAATTTACTCGATCTATCACACCCTATTAAGCGGTGCGAGAGCTAACGCGCGCGCGCACGCGCGCGTTAGCCTCGCATCCGTGTTCTCCCTCAACCCCCGTTCGGCTTCGACTCGATCGCTTAACGCTCGTTTTAATCGAGTTTGTCCAATGTCGACCATCGGAACTTTTGGATATATACGCGTCCATATGCACACGATGGGATATAACCCATCGAACACGCTTTCGACCTTTGCTCTTCTTTTTACGGACTTTTGGAACAACCCTTAACCAGTTAAAACTCACAGGCGCGAAGTGATTCACTTTGGAGTTTCGTGAATATTTCGTTATGGGATTCTGGAGTTCGAAGGCTTGAGAACCAATCAATCATGTTTCGGTTATTCGTGGAGGGAGGCTGAGTAGGGTGGGTCAAAAAAATTGACTATTTTTCTTTACTTTATTCTCTGAAAAATAGGTTGCTAGACATCGACAGAAAATTCTCAACAAATATGAGATCTTAATTTTAATAGGAAGGTTCTCCGCTTTACAGTTCTCCATTTTTTCCTCAGTATTAGAAAAAAAAATTCATTGCTCTCTATCAACTGTTCGTTGAAAATATATTTTTTCATATACTTGTAGGAAATTGAACGCTCTACAAAAAAGGTCTCCTATGATTAGTCGATTAAATTAAGCGTTTGAAAGATATTCATCGCCAAACTTCAATGCACGCCCATTTTAACAGTTTTTGATTAATAATTCGGAAAATTTTTATTTAGTTTACGAGTTTCAGGGGAATTTATACAAATTTGAGTTTCTATGAACAAAGAAATGTTTTAAACTATTTTTCTAGTTTTTTTTCAGTCGTAAGCATGTTTGGTTACATCGAAAAAATAATTAGTGCATTATTTCTGACTTAGAGTCAATGATTTATTAAACCTCGAAAAAAATAACGTTTTTGTTAGAAATTTATTATGAAAAGTATTAATCTTAAAGAAGAAAAATGTTCAATTTGTTATTAAAAAGTTTTTTTATTTAATTATCAATGATAACTAAATTTAAAAAACTTTTTAATAACAAATTGAACATTTTTTTTCTTTAAGATTAATACTTTTCATTATAAATTTCATTAGAAAAAGTCCACAAGTTTGGGTGGTTTAGAGGCAAAATCAAATCAATCCACTCTTCTGAAAAATGAGATCAAATCAGATCTTTATAATTTTATAGAAAAGCAACAAGACACATAATATATTTTTGTTGATCTCCCGAAACTTTTCTATCAGTAAAATAAAAATGTACGTTCTTCGAATCTCTCTCTCGTCGTTGTTTTACGCGCAGTTCCGACAAAAATGTGCTCACCTTAAGTGAAGTAAGTACGTCCATGGCAGTTTGATCTTCTCACGTCTATCCTCCATGGTATAACGATAAATACTCGCAGCCAATCGTCGTCCGAAGTACCAAAGACGTGAAAACAAAACGCTAGATGGGAAATAAAAAAAATCACAGCCGGATGAGATTATCAGGTGGATTCCGAATCCTTTCAGTCACAGGTGTGGAAACACGTTTCGATCCGTATTCCGTCGCGCGTGGCGCTTGGTAATATGCATGCGTTAATTCAAAGGATTTATGAGGATCGGCAGTTGGGAATATCGTCGATAATTCAACGATTTATACGTGAACATTGCTGTGATAAACGGATATCCGTATACTATGTACCAACGGCTATGTACATAGTAAGTACGTATAGAATCGTCCGATTTCATGAAAGTGTAATGAGCCGTGCAATTTCACCCATCGAAAATCGATACTTCCGGGATATATACATATATATACGGGGTGGTCCCGAAATCACCGCCGTAAACAAAAACTGTGACTTGAGTAAAAACATTTTAAGTTGAAAAATTGAGGGTTATTTTATTTTTTTAAAATTTATTTGGGAGTTACCAATGGTCTGAATGATTTACGCTTCCATTATCTTTAATCGGCTGTATCTTTGGTAATCTACGACTGATTGGTATAATTTTTTTCATTAAAACAAGAATTTCTGACCCTTCAAATCTGGCCTACAATTTTTTTCAATGCGGATAATAGTTTTACTGCAATTTATTTATTTTCATTTTGACGTCATTTTATTCGGTAAAATACTTTTGCAGGCTGCCTTTTTTTATTTACTCAATATAGAAGGCTAATTAATTTTCTACAGAAGTAACTAACATATTTTTTCACATAAATTTTATGTTTATTTTTATTTTGGTAAAAATAAAACCAATCAAATAAAATCGTTATAGCAAAGCGAGAAGGAGAAAACCACCCTCTAATTTTTTTTACTTGAAATGACCTCAGGTTTCCATGATTTTCGTTTGCGTCGGTGATTTTGCACCACCCTGTATATGTGCTGCAAAGAAATTTCGCTACTGCACAATACCGAGTACTGTCGGATGTAGTTCTGCCGGTAGCTGAACGAGAGAGTAAAAGAACGATAATGCGAGAGGTTGTAATGAGAGAAAGAGCCTCTGAACGAAGATGCTGGGGTAACGGGTACATCGAGTAAGTATAACCGAGGGGTTGAACCGATAAGGGTGCGCAGAATTCGTGCACTGTACTCACCGTTGCTTCGAGACGAGGGAAATAAAATCGAAAACGTTGCACGGAAAAGTCTTGGAGAGGAATTCTTTGAAAGATTTCAACGTCAGCTGTGGATGTTCTCCGAAAAATATATATGTATATAGGTATACAGGCTCTTGTATAGATTAAGGTGGTTCTTGTTTGGGTCATTTTTGAATTTTGAAAATGCCTCAGACCCAAAATCCCCTCGCGATCCTTATTAAAAAATATATACATCAATAAAACCGATTTGTTGGTTATATTTTTTCTGTTAATGATTATAATTATAATGAATATATTTATCGATTGAGAGAAAATTTAACTAAGACATAATCATCGATACAGTAGAAATTTAACTAGCGAACCGTAATTGTTAATTATTAAAAAATTTTATGAATGAAATATATTTGTTGATGTAAAAAAAAATTGTTTCAGTAAAACATATTCGTCGGTCGAAAAAGCATTCTATCAGTGAAACACAAAACAAAAGATTAACAAAACTCCTACGAATCTTTTCGTAGTCTCTATAAAATCACGAAGCCTCGATAAAATCATCGACCCTAATTGAATAATCAATTGATTGCAACGAACAATCTTTAATGCACTAAAATACGTTCGATAGATGTCGAAAAAAATACAGAAAAAACTCGCTAAATAATCAGCAAGAGAAGATTAAGTGGTGCTAGCAAATCCGGTGGATTCTGTTTTGCTGGCACGCGGCTACCGTGAAGAGTACACGGTTTCGCAGCTCTGCCGTCTGTAATCATCTCGTTACTGGCACATTGTACGGCAGGCTGAGAGGCCACGCAAATCCGGTCACATCATAGAGACACCGAGCGTTCCTGGCTATCGTGTGTCACACCCACACACACGATTACCTTTATACATGGATATGTGTATTTGCCATGCGTGTGGCAATGGCGGAGAACCGTCGTGGTCCTTTGCGATCCCAAGCCGCTCGTCAACCCCCCGAGGGGGTTCCGTATCCGACCGATGATTACACGACGAGAACGCCACAACCCCACAACAGACGCACATCCACGCGTAGATACGTATATTTGTATATGGGGCAAAATTTCCCAATTCACCGAATTGAAACTCTTCTATCCCCCGATGTGGTCGATGATTTTTTTTTAGTATCCTTTGGATCCTACGACCTCGCTAGTTTTTTTTTTGATTTTTCGACCCTTCCTTTCCCTCCCCTCCCCCCGCTATTATATTTTTATCAAGAGGTAACTCCTGTTTGTCCGCTTTTTATTTGGATGAAATTTTTTTCCCGGATACTCTATTGAAATTAAAGAACTTTTTTCATAAAATTTGAGTGGGTAGCGGGTTCCTAATATTTTTATTTATTTTTTTGAAATTTTGTGAAAATTCGATTTTTTTCGAAATTTGAATATATGATAATGGTTTCCCATCTAGAAAAAGTATAGAAAAATAAAATCTTTCCTGCAAAAAAATCGATATTCCGATTATTTCGATAGAAAATCGATTTATTATGAGTATCAATTAATTGTTGCTATCATCAGGAGGTAACTCCTATTTCCTATCGATTTTCTATCAAAATAATCGGAATATCGATTTTTTGCAAGAGAGATTTCATTTTTCTTTTTTTTTTTTAGATGTAAAACCATTACCATATATTAAAATTTCGGAAAAACTCGAATTTTTGAAAAGTTTCAAAAAAATAATAAAAATATTAGGAAACCGCTGTCCACTGCAATTTCATGAAAAAAGTTCTTCAATTTCAATAGAGTATCCGGGAAAAAAAATTTCATCCAAATAAAAAGGGGACAAATAGCAGTTACCTCTTGATAAAAATAATATGGCGGAGGGAGGGGAGGGGAAGGAGGGGTCTAAAAAATCGAAATAAAAATTAGTGAGGTCATAGGATCCAAAGGTTACTAAAAAAAAATCATCGTCCACAACGGGGGATAGGAGGGTTTCAGTTCCGTGAATTGGGAAATTTTGCCCCATATATATGAGCATGCTATTTAATATACATACTCTACGCATAATTTTGGGATGTATTGGGGTGGTTCTTATTGAAGTCATTTTTTAATTTTGATTTTGCCGGGATTTCGATCGATTTTGGAATGATAATAATAATTTTGAGCCCAAATTGGAGCTTCTTTAAAATACATGTAATTTTCATATTTTTTGGTAATGATATTCGGAGGGTAAGTAATTAGTCCTAAAAAAATCCTACACCAGATAGAATTAAGAGGTGTGAACCTTACCGTCGCAAAATAACCTATCAGGTAAAGAAAATTAGTAGCCCTGCTAATTATACCAAGCCAAAAACACAAAAACTGCATGTATCTCGAACCCGAAACCTTACCTCCCTTCAAGGGACGATCAAAGCGTTATTAAAAATATCGAATCAACCTGAAAATCAATCCCCAAATATTTTCTAAATCGATTGAAACCCCGTTAAAACAAAAATTCAAAAATCACCCAAACAACAACCACCCTAATTATCCATACATGCTACCACACGCACGCGCTATTCTACGTATCGCTTTATACGTACACACTGTATGTGTTTCCATGCATATACGTCGGTATGTAGCGCCTGCAGCCGTAATCAGCCTCAGCATTGTGAACACGGTAAATTACAGGAGACGAAACTCCATCATACACTGAGTTCTGGGCGCGTATTAGTAATACCAACGTTGGTTCGAAACGCAGATAGCGTGTACAAGCGTGTAATATAGCCTAGTTGTTGTAAGCCTCGTCGTGGGGACACACGTTGGAAGGGCGCGTGAATTCGTATTCAACCCCCCCGTTTCTCCTCCAACCTCCCTCCCACCTCTCCGTTGATAGTCGATTACGCAGATCCTGTACAAAGCCACACGCCATCGAGGAATAGACAGCCACGTACTTGTGTGTTAACGAATCATCGTAATCAATTTGACTTTTTGCTCGGTTTTACGCGTTACAGACGTGACGAGGGGTCGTCGGTGAATTAGCGGGGTCTAATCAAGCCACAAAGCTTTAATTGCGTAGGATCAATCATTGGAATTAACGAATCGTGAATTAACGAATCAAACGTTCGGGCTTCGAACGGAAAATCGTACATTCGTGACTTTTTAATAGTATTCGGGGATTAAATATATATTTATCGGTTTAAAATAAAATGTCGTTAGAAAAATATCTTTGTTGATTGTTAAAAATTCGTCCTAATTCCAATATATCAGTCGATTTTTTAAACATTTTTTGATTATATATATTCGTCGATTACTTTGTGTTTTTGTATCAATCTCTGAAGAATTTCATTTGTGGTAATTCTAAGAATTTTATTAGCGAAAAATCATCGTCGATTAATAAAAATTTCTATTTATCGAACATTTTTAATATAAAATAATCATCGATTTAAAACAAACATTAACAAAACTTATTTTTCGATTAATTTGCTTTGATAAAAAATAATCATTTAAAAATATTTGTTGAATACGTTCATGTATTCACCGATTAAAAATAAAAAGTTGATTAATAAAATATATTCGAGCTTGAGAGATATAAAGCAGTCTGTCGTATCGCCTGGAGGATTATGAATAGTGTAACAAGTGATTTTGCGTGACACATGTGATCGCTCCGGGCTGGGCAGATTAATTTTCATCTGGGACGTGAAGTACCCAGAGGGTATGATATACTAGTTGCTTTTGTGGCTTTCAAGAGATAGCCCAGGGCGCCATACCGCGGTTCTATAACCCATTCACCGGTTAAATGTGCCAAAGCGGAATAGAATTCTATATCCTTCGAGCCATGTCCTCGTGCCACAGCTGCGATTTTGCGGGTTCGTCCTGTGTACAAAATGTACGGGGCGTTCCGTGCAAAAACTTCTTGCACTCTGTTAAATGATTCTTTATCGTTACGGTGATTGAATCGGTGTTGATTAGTCCGTAGGCCAGAAGGAGCAATTGAATCTGATGAAGAACCCACAGAAATAATAGTTCATGATTTATTTATTACCGAATGTATTAATTCGTGCACATTCGAGTAAAACTCGAAACACTTTTCGAGCCTTTATTATTGAATAATAAAGTACAGCAATACACCAATTTAATTGCTGTACATGATACAGTTTGTTCGAAAGCTGCAAGCTGGAAACATTGAATTTAACTCTTTCAAATCCACAGAAATATTAGCTCATGATTTCTTTATTTTCGAATGTATTAATTTGTGCGAATTTAAGTAAAATTCGAAACACTTTTCGAGCCTTTATTATTGAATAATAAAGTACAGCAATTACACCAATTCAATTGCAGTAATGATACAGTTTGTTGCGGACTGAAAGCAACTTTATAAGTTCGAAAGCTGCAAGCTGGAAACATTGAATTCAACTCTTTCGCATCCACAGAAATATTAGCTCATAATTTCTTCATCTGATACATCAATTATCCTACGTTTGGTCCAAAATCAAAACATCGTCGAGATATTAATACGTATTTTGATTTCCCCAATGCTGCGTCCATGAAGATCGTCGCAAACAACCGGAGAAGTAGCGACGACAAATTCGGGGGTTGCGTGAAAGGGGTTGGAAAGCCGGCCAGTTGACCAGCGAGTGTTACGATCGCTCAGGCTGCGGAAACTCCTTGCCATACTCATGTTGCACAGTGTGTGATCGGAACGGTTCGAACGGAGCAAACACACGAGAGAGCGAGATAGAAAGCAAGAGAGAGAGAGAGAGAAAGAGATAGAGACGGAGGCTGGGCAACGATCGTAAGCCGCGTGTGCTATTAAGGGCGGCAAGTGGGTGCATCTGTCTGGGCAAACCTGGGCTTAGTTCCAAATTCAACTGCAAACACGCGAGATTTCAGCTGTATATATATAACGCAAGCCGGTAACTTCATTGCGCGAGTGGTTGGCGAACGATTTCGTCGTTCTTCTTTCGTCTTTTCATTTCTCTCGTTCGGTTAGGCGAAAGCGGGAATGGAAATTGTAGGAGAACGCGTTGTTGAGGCATCGCCGACAACGAGGCACCCTCAACGGCGCCACGGCGCATTCGCGCTTCGTTCGGAATCGCAGCATCCAACGAACGAGAGATCTCGGGCTGCAACTTTCTCTCCGGAAGACCCCAATTTTGGCTATTCAAATTTTTGAACAGATCTATTTTTGTATTCTATGCAACAAATCCTATCAAATGATACCCCACATGGTATGTACAATTTTTTTTTAAATTACGTATGCCTAATTATCCCCCCCTCCTTTGTAAGAATATTTTTAAATGTGCTAACTAGTGCGAAATATGTGGGATAATAAAATGTATTAGCATGACGAATTTTAAATTAAGTTACGTCGCATAGTTTCTGATATAATCGGCAGTGACAGACGGACAGACGGACAGACACACGACTATATAATCTAATAAAAAAACTAATAAAAAATTGGGATAAAATCTTTAAAATTCTTAACGTTACGTCTGCAATTCGATCCAAAACGATTAGTTGCAATTCGTCCGTAAGGGAGACACTTGCTTTGTTATTTCCAAGCTTGGAGTTAAGGAATTCACGTTACAATGAATCCGATACGCAGTATACGACGTCTTGCGTTACATCTTAACCGATGCTCGGCTTCGCGAAGCATCCAAACCCTAGCGTCCGACAACGCTGTAAGACGAGATCCTTCAGGATGCTTCAAACAACGGGAACGCGACGTAATGAGAATATGCAACTGCGATATAATCTTGTACCTACACAGTCGACGATATTAATGCTGACACGTGGCTGTCGCTATCTGACGTTCCGGCTTGGATCTCGCATTGGATTCGAAGAATGAGACATGGAAAATAATATTCGAGCGGTTTGTTCAGATATTTCGTCGAGGTTGGATCGAAATTCCGACTGATGAAAATGTTGACAGGTCAGTAAAACGAATTAAAATGAAATTGAAATTATAATCGATACACCGAATCGCCATAGCTCGAAACCAAAATAGTTTTCATATAAGTATGTAATTTTTAATTCAATTTTTAATTCAATCAAGTATAGTAATTTCAATTCAAATAAAAAAAAATGCTATCCCGCGAGCCTTCGATTGAATATGGTTGAAGATTTTTCTCAGGCTTCACAAAAATCCAAAGAACGATTATCGACCGGTTTTGTCGTTAGCCCGGCTGGAGACAATTAAATTTTCGACGTCCCATCCATGGATCCGAGCTCGTTAAGGCGACTGCTCGTTGTTGTCCTCGGTATTAACGACTCGATTCCGGATTTAAACCCAACTCGAACTTCGCTGCTCGACGCTCGTGCGATTTCCCCAGAAGAAAGAGGTTGTTCACTTGTAATCTAGGGGTTCAAAAAAAAGAAAAATTAAAGAAAAATTAAAGAAAACGTCTTTCAAGAGTCTTCTCGGAGTAAAGTCAAGAGGAACATCGCGAGGAAGTTGAGAGAAGCGAGAGTAGAATTATATTCGAGGTAAAGGTGAGATCATCTTCGCCTCTCCTCCCCCTCCCCCCCTTTTCTCGAGACTCGGTACTCGAGAGTTCGTATTAGATGAGCTGTGAGTTCGCTCGAGAACTTTGCCGAGTCTCGTAGATAGCGCGACGGCGAAGTCGCTTTTACTTTATCTCGGATCTTTTCGAACTCTCGTTTCGTCGTTCATTGTTCGAATTCCGTTGCCCGGAGGTTCCATTGCCGAGCCCAATAAATTTAATCGTGAGCTACATCGTACGTAGACAAATTTCGGAGATTGTTCTCTGAATTTTTGGGTAATTTTGTGAAATTAATTCGATGAATTACGATTTGGTGTTCAGAATTTGGCTGGGTGAGTTTTTTTCTTGGCGGGATAGTAATAATAATAATTTATTAATTTATAGGTACATCAATTATAAATTGTATCACTGGTATTATTAATTATTTGAAGATAATAATAGCAATAAGAATAATAATAATAATAATAATAATGACTATTATTATTATTATTATTATATTATTATAATATATTAGATTTATTATATTATATTATAATATATTAAATATATTTAATATAATATTGAATATTATTATAATAATTACTATTATTATTATTATTATTGATATAATAATAGTAATATTAATTATTATTATTCTTATTAATAATAATAATAAAAATAATGATAATAATGATAATAATAATAATAATTATCATTATTATATTATATATACGGAAATAATGATATAAATAGTAATTATTATTATTATTATTATTATTATTATTATTATTATTATTATTATTATTATTATTATTATTATTATTATTATTATTATTATTATTATTATTATTATTATTATTATTATTATTATTATTATTATTATTATTATTATTATTATTATTATTATTATTATTATTATTTCCGGGTATATAATATAATAATAATTATTATTATTATTCTTATTATTATTATATTATATATAATATAATAATAATTATTATTATCCTTATTATTATTCTTATATTATATACACGGAAATAATAATAATAATTACTATTATTATTATTATTATTATTATTATTACTATTATTATATTCGAATAATTAATGATACCAATACGATACAATTTATAATTAATATATAAATTAATAAACCAACTATGACTACAAAATCTTCGTTCGATCCATTGCGTAAGCACACACCCATACCGCATATACTTCTTTCCACTCGGGACGTCAAACTGTCAAACCATGTCACCCTAAAAGTTTCATGAAAACAACACTACCCTATTATCCCTCAATGATTCGCCTTTTTTTCTCCCACCCTCCCCCCCCCTTCCTTTATTTGTTCTCGATAAATTTCTTCCTCTCCAACAGTCGCTTCAATCTCCCGCATCGCCATTTTATTCATTTCTCTTTTTCAATCCTCCACTGCAACTCCGGTCGTTCCGCCCTCGCCCGTTCTCGTTGATACCTCGCTCACCCCCCACCCCCCACCCCCCCTTGCCCCTCTGCCCCTCCCCACGCCCTTCCCCACTCCTCGTTCCCTCCACCAGCGAGTTTAATTAGGCCTCGCTTCGCGATATCGCAAGATCAGCAGCTCGTTAGCATGTTTTAATTGGCGGCTGTCAGCGAGATCCTTGCCTACGATAAGCCCGTGAGAGTACCGCGCGGGTTACCACAGGCGCAGTCTCTCCGGGACCGCGGAGGAGACTTCTCCCGGGGCAAATGTTCATGAGCGCATCCCATCGCGTATACAAAGACGACGGAGAAAACTGTTGCGCTCCCGGTTGGGTGCTGCTGCTGGTGCTGCCGGGTTTGCACGACCCGCCCGGGAGCCCGCTACGGTGACAAGCCTCGGTACTCGGTACGCCTTCCTACGGGGCGCTCGCGTAAGCGTATGGACCTTGTAATACCGCCGGCCGCCGGGGACAAGAGATTCCAAACGTGGAAAGAACGTACGAGCGAGAAACGATTTTTCGCTGCTAACCGCCGGTTAACCCCACCGTTCTGGCTCGAAGATGGAAAAACAAGGATGCTGCAATAAGCTTGGAGAGTAGATGATACTCGTCGAACCTTTTTGTAACATTGGGCTTGTACAACGGGTGGTTTGAAGGGTTATGTACAGTTGTACCGAGCAAAAGGATAAAATTTTTTCGATTTTTTTTTTTTTTGACGGCATCAAAAATATTTATTCAAAATTTTTTGTCAACGTCGAATAGTACATGTTTCTGAGAACTTGTTGAAATTTTTTCATCAAAAAATATTGAATAATGAAAAAGTTATAGGCGAATTACAGGAACGCCTTTTTTTCGACGTGGCTTGCGGTGGACATCATATCTTGAGAACGGTTCATCTGAAATTATAAAATCAAAAAAATTTTGTTGGTGTATTGTATTGTCTAGTCGCTGAACGAAGAATTGGTAAAAATTTTGATTTAAAAGAAAATGGCGACGGTTGTAACAAAAAATATACTTTTTCAATGTATAACATTTCCGATTTTTTGTTCTAAAAAAAAAAGTTTCTAAAAAAATTGAAAATCCTTCGTTCAGCGACTAGCTATTGTCATAATAAATGAGTAGTATAAATTTGGTGTTGATCAGATTAATAGTTTTTCAGTAATCGTGTCTACCGCAAAGGTAATTTCGAAAAAACTAGATTCTGAGATAATCGCGTTTAAAGTTTTAAGTTTGTTTCTTTCATAATTCTAATAAATAGATTTCAACTGACATCGAGTCGTCTTGAGCTGTTCGGCACGTAGGATTTTTTTTTTCTTTCACGAAATGGCGCTTGATTGAAATTAAAATTCACTTTTTAACCTCAATTTACGACCTTTTTTGGTTGATAAAAAAATAAATAATAAAGTTAAAAAAAAAAATTCTCCGTACCAAACTTCATTACCTATCCGTGTATATTGTGTCCAAATTTTGAAGGAATCGGTCAATCCGTTATCCAAAAAAAAGTGGGAACCGACTTTGAAAAGCGTGTTTCGCTACAAACGCGTTCAAAGTTTGGGAACTCGCTATATATTTATATAAAAAATCGTCAACATACCTCAATGCATGTTCTTTAAAATTAAACCAACTTGAATTCAATCGGACGAATAGTTTTTGAGATAATAATTCCCAAAATTCACCTACTTTCCCGGCAATCTACACAGATGTGCCCCCTTAAAGAAAAAAATCAACTCCTCTCGGTATTAGCTAATTTAAATAATGCAGAGGCACAAACAAAGATGCAGAAAAAAACCTGCAAAGTATTCGTCGATTTTCTCGTGCCAACGACTTTGTACAACCCGTGCTTCAACCAATAGTTCAGCTATTATTATTCTCGTCTCTCATTAACGATGCAGCCGAGCGCGTACCCTCCCCCCTCACGTCGCCGCGGCGTCAGCGCACGCTGCATCGGGGTTTAACGACGCCATCGTGATCTCGTGTACAGAAACGATACGGAGATACAACGCAATTAAAGTAAATAGAGAGAAACAGATGTTAACATCTGTGATTCGTTTTTTTATTTAGTTTTTTTGAATGTTTTTTGTTTCGAATTCGTGGCATAAATTAACTTGATTTCGACATCGAGATAAATTTCGACATCAAGATAAATTTCGAAAGATGGAATATTTTTTTTGTTTGTACATAAATGTCACAACTTCAATTGAAATAAGAAAATTTAATCCTAAACTTGTTTTCCGAAAAAGTTTCGACAAATAAGATTCCTCTCCAGATTTCTCTCCGGGTTTTAGACACTCCGAAACTTGCAACTTCATTCCACAAAAATCTCACAGCTTCATCCCTCTACGCTCGTCCAATAACGAAATTGCCACGAATCTCGGATATAAAAAAAAAATGAAGAAAAAAAAGAAAGAAAAAAAAATCTAGCGAGCACGTCGAGGGAGCAGCAGGTTGTGGAAGCTGGGAATTTATGTTGAGCCGTCGTGACGGACGTCACAGTGCGGTCCCACATCCGCAAAACTCAAACCTCCGTACGATTATTCTTCGTCACATTATTTTCTTTTTTTCCTTTCTTTCCTTTCATTTTTTTTTTTTTTTTTTTTTTGACTTCTAGTCGACTCATCCGCGGGACTTGGCGTGTGCCCAGCGCAAAAACATTTCTCTCTCTCTCTTTCTCTCTCTCTCTCTCTCTCTCTCTCTCGGCCTAGAACCATCGCCGCTGCGAAAAAAAAGAAGAAAAAAAAATATCTCGGAAGGTTTGCTCTTCTTGCTCCTACTTCAAAACTCGAATCGTTCGCTTTTTCGGACCGCCGCCGCATTGAACCCCATGAAACTTTGTCAACGTCTCGCTCGCGTCTTCGAGATGGTTCGCCGATTCACCGGCTAGTATCTTTTCGTAGCGCCATGTGTTCCTGTGTTAACAAGGTTTTTTTTTTGTACGTTTTTTGTTTTTTTTTCTCGCTTCATACTCCGGGATGTATCTTGTCCGGGGTTTTGTGACCGGCACGCGATCGATCGATCGGACATGTGGACGAGTAAGGAAGAAGAGAACGGAGAAAAAGTATCGAAAAACCTTTGAAGCCACCTCAAGTGCAAAAAAAAACATGTATATGGCGTATATATATGGTTGCATATATAAATTATATGCCGACGACATAAAATTCATATGTAGAAAAATATCAACGCTAATGATAACAATAATAACAATTGTTATAATAATAAATACTAATAATTATAATTATTATAATAATAAATTATTATTATTATCATTTAATTTATAATAATTATAATTATTATTACTATTATTATTAATTGAATAATAAGAATAATAAGAATTATTATGAATTAAATAACAATTATTTTAATAATTATTATAATTATAATAATAATAATAATAATAACAATTATTATAATAATAAATTATTATTATTATAATAATAATATTAACAATTATTATAATAATGAATGATTATTATTATTATCATTTAATTTATAATAATTATAATTATTATTACTATAATTATTAATTAAGAAATAAGAAGAATAATAATTATTATGAATTAAATAATAATAATAATATTAACAATTATTTTAATAATAATAACAATCATTATAATAATAAATTATTATTATTATTATCATTTAATTTATAATAATTATAATTATTATTACTATTATTATTAATTAAATAATAATAGTAATTATTTTCATTAGCATTAGCATTGGTATTTTTTAATATATGAATTTTATGTTTAATTATATTTTATTAGTTATAATTTTATTATTATTATTATTATGATAAATTTTATGCAAACGACGATTATACATAAATTGATTTTAGATTAAATATGGTGTATAGATGAATTAATATAGACTTGTCCACATCTAGTATTGTAACCTACATACACAAGCTGCTCTCGAATAAAATCTCCGCGCATCTCAGCGTAGTATCAAAATATCGTGAACGCTTTTCAACATTATTGACAATTCCATTAGGTTCAATCCGATTTCAATTCATTCCGCTGCAATCGTTTCCAACCGCTCGGAATAGCAAAAAAAAGAACAAAAAAAAAAACGTTCGAAAGCTTCGAAAGTGCCGAGCCAAGCGATGTAAACCAAAATCCGTACATATATACGCGTTGCGTTACTCGTTCAGTCTCACGCGTGCGATGCCGGGATTCTCGGTGGCGCTACAGCCTCGCGCGGAATCCCGCGGATTTTAAAGCACGTAATCTGATCACGCGCGAGGAGTAACACGCCCGCAAATATCTCTCGTCACGTACAACGGCTTAAGTGCGGAATACACGCGCGCATATCGTTGCAAACGCGCCCCATACACGCGTACGAAGAGGCATAGGAAAGGCAACGTGAAACGTTGACAGACGGTTTGGATGAAGGAAGACAGGACAAATCTCGTACGGGACGGTTGGACTAAAACACCGGAGCCAAATTTGCATGTTTCTCTCTCCGATCGGTTGAACCAACGCCGGATATGTCGCGGAGACTCGTTGTGACGTTACACTGTTCACAAACACGACGTAGTGGACTTCGCAACCTCGGGGATGTGCGATGTTGCGAGAGTTTGCTACCGATTATGCATAAAGTTGGCCATTAAGGGTATGGTGGGGGGTGGAATGAAGCGTGGGAGCATCCGCTTAGTCCTAATCCGGGGTTAGAGCGGATATCTAGTGGAATTGGAGCGACGACGCCAACGGGCGACGTAAGCCAGGACAGAGGTGTCTCACTTCTACAGGGTGGGATGCGTGTTGTGTATACCTAAGGGTGGAACTTAATAGGGGTGACGAATTTCGACAGGTGCAACCCGCAGATAGGTTCGAAGTGTATAAAAGAAAATATGTGCAAAACCCCAGCACTGTAGTCCAATGAGAAGACGTGCCTGTAAGCTCGTTTTGTTTCCCATTTGAATTAAATGGGATTTTCGGACTAATTCAGTAATTATTTTTTCGTGTTGTCCCTAAGCACGGAAAAAATTCTTTATTCGCATAAATCTATTGTCAATGGGTATAACTACTCGTACATTTTTTTTACAAGACCTGGCCTGTATCAATTTGCCGTCGTGTATGATAGAAGGGGGGTTCAGGAGCGTAAGGGTTGTGATAACGCCTTGTAAAAAATTTTACACGTAGATATACCAATTAAGAATAGATTTATATGAATAATATTTTTTTTTAATGCTTAGGAGCACTTACAAAAAATAATGACTGAATTAGTCTGAAAATTCCATGTTATTCGAATGGGAAACAAAACGAGCTTACAGGCACGTCTTCGCATTGGACTACAGTGCTGGGGTTTTTGCACATATTATTTTTTATTTATTTCGAACCTATCTGGGGGGTGCACTTGTCGAAACTCGTCAACACCCTTATTACGGTCCACCCTAGTATACCTGTGGATATATCACGCTCATTTGGTATCGTGGGGTAAGCTGTGGGGATAGATGTGGTTGTTGGCGGCGCTGTCCCGTTGCGGAGGATGCAAGGTCGAGATGGGAGAAGGTTTAGAAATGTTCTTTAGGGTTTTTTGGGATGAATGGTGGAGTAATTATTATATGTATGTATTATAGAGTGGTCTTTTTAAGGGGCCTGGACGAATTTTGACTGGGCCAGACTCCACCTTGGCTAGAAATGATTTTTTTATCTGGATTGGAAAAATATTATCATGCAATTTATTCAGATAATTTTGCTTAACTAGAATACCTGAAGGTCTCCTTCCCCCAAATTGAGGTAACACGCTCTATATAACCTTATCAAGCAACCATAATCAATTAGCTCTGGGACCGTCCAATATTTTAGTTATTTCAAAATTATTTCAATAAATAATATGACAATTAAAAATAATATTATCATCCAATTTATTCAAATAATTTTATCTAGACTAGAATATCTGAAGGTCTTCACCCCTCCAATTCAACGTAACACACCCTATATAACCTCGTCAAGCAACCATAATCAATTAGCTCTGGGACTGTCCAATATTCTAATTATTTCAAAATTATTTCAATAAATAATATAACCATTACCAGAGAAACTTTATTCCTCCGTGGCATTAATAAACGTGGCACGACTCATATATGTATATTTTTTTCGTAAAAGTAGTCTTCACACGCGTTAATTTAATATGGTATTAGATTTTTCCAGGTACGATTAATCACCCCGCCAATATAATTTTTTTTCTAATGGATTAATGGAGCGCAATCAAACTTCGAAAAGGGGCCAAATAAATACCACCTTAATACACACACATGAATACACATATGCACGCGTAAACGAATGAGTTGCTGAAACGACCATGCACACTGCAGTTGAAAGATATTAGCTCGTATACGAGGCGTGCGGTATGCCGTACTGACTCGAGCCATGATGGTGAGAAGACCACAGAAATCCTGGCTCGGTCAACCGCCAAGTCCAGATTAAAACCGCTAATCCAAGAATACTCTCAGTCGGAATTTCATGTCTCTTCCGCGAAATTAATTCCAAGTTTTCGTTACCTCAACCGTCGCTTAATTAACTCCGCGAATTCGTGAAGTGAGAGAAATAATATAATACAGTTGATGAGCGTTTTTTTAAGAAGCTTTTTTGGGAAATATTTATCTCATTAATTTTATCTGAAGTCTGCAAGCTTTTGGAAAAGCTATGGGTAATATTTTTGGTTGCTATTCTATTTACGTTTTTGACTGCTGATTTTTTTTATCGGAGAAACGTCGGCGTAATAATGAAAAACAAAGGAAGCAATGTGCAAGGTTCAACTTTGCACCCTTGTTTTCATATAAAATTCGTTTGTAAATCGATCTAGTCCAGAAGAAATACATGGTGAATTCCATGTTGAACCAAAAAAATTTAAAGTCGCATCAAATTTAAACGCCTAGATGGATTTTGTCCAAATTCGATACGAAACGTCTTCCGATAATAGTACAACTCTGTACCAATTTTGAGACCGATGTCTCGAAAATTGCGCGAGCTAGAGAGCGTACAACGATTTTTGACACCTTTCAAAATTCTTTTGAACAACAGCTCTCCATGGATTTCTCTCAAATTAAGTAACAACTATCTCCCTGTTATGGTTCAATATTCTATTGAATTTAAGCTCGATATCTCTAGAATTGGGCGAGTTAGAAACCGAAAATAGATTTTTGAAGTATTTAAAAATCGCGTAAAAAGAAAAGAACCTCATGGATTTTGCCAAAAATTAAATCAAGCAAGGGGCCTCGAACCTTTCACATGTGTGATAAATTTCAGCTTGATATCTCAAACCGTTCTCAAGTTATGAACGATAAACAAATGTTACACACATACACGCATACATTAATACATCCGGGCATTTTTTCTAAATGTCATTTCTCGACGTTTTGGGACATTCTGAACACGTCTGCATAAAAATCTTCCTCTATGTCTGCACGAAGCTTCCTCTGTGAGGAAGCAAAATAATCGGAGACAAGCTCGGGTTCGCATTTCGGGGTCTACGATAGGTTCTTCAAGACCTCGCCATGCATCTCTTATTTATCCGGAGCTCCGCAGCTTCCACGCAACGGAACGTCCATCCCCCTCCCCCCCTCCCCTTCGCGATTCTCTCGTGGCTGCTGCAGCGCCATATCCGATTTCTCGGGTTTCGCGGCGGGACGCAGCACAAAGAATCCTCGGGCACGAATTAAGATCGAAATTCGAGCGCGAGCGTTGCCGTGAGCCACGAAGATGCGGGATATCTCCTCGCCCTCATCATCCCTCCCAACCGTCTCAATCCCCGTCGTTCCTTCTCACTCCATCCCAACCCGTATTCACCCTCTCGCCCTTTTTGTGTAGCATTCGTTGCGTAAAATCCCTCGTCCGCACGGTGAAGTTGACGCCACCTAGCCGAATTATGGACCAGGAATCCAGCTGGGATGGCCAACCAGCTATGGTCAATTTCAACGAAAACCATTTGGTCCAGCTTCGCGCTATAGTAAAAAATATACAGGACGTACCAGGATCTTCCGTGACAGCTCGTCTCTCTTTTCTCATGCCAAAATTCCCTATCGTTCCTCCTCACTCAATCCCAACCCGTATTCTTCCCCTCCTCCATCTCCGCAGCATTGCGTGAAATCTCTTATCCGTACGATGAAGTTGACGCCACCTAGCCGAATCTTCGACCACGAATCCCGCTGAGATGGCCTACCAGCTATGGTCAATTTCAACGAAAACCATTTGGTCCAGCTTCGCGCTATAGTAAAAAACATACAGGACGTAACGATATCTTCCGTGACAGCTCGTCTCTCTTTCCTCATGCCGAAATTCCCCATCGTTCCTCCTCACTCAATCCCAACCCGTATTCTTCTCCTCCTTCATCTGAGCAGCATTACGTAAAATCTCTCATCCGCACGGTGAAGTTGACGTCACCCAGCCAAATTATCGTCTACGAATCCAGCTGCGATCGCCAACCAGCTACGGTCAGTTTCAACGAAAAACTCCTCGATCGAGCTTCGCCGCTGGACCAAAAAAATACACAGGACCCTATCGTCCTTCGAGAGAGCTTGTCTCTCTTTTCTCGTGACGGTATCGCGAGCATTATATCTCCGGCAGATGCGAGCACCCATGGAACCCCACTTCGTATGCAAATCGGACTCCGCCCTGAATAAAATATTAACCAGCGCGGCGGAGAGAGTCTCTGGTGGGCAGACCACGGACGACCACGGAGGCCCCGGCAGTCCGGGGAACCCCACGGGAACCTCGGTGAAGCCTTAACGCATAACTTTGCCCTCGTGGAAATCTTTTTGTCTCTCTCGCACGCGTTATTCCGAACTATTTGCGAATTTGTTACTCTTCTCTTTGTCTAATTTACGTGTGTGTGCGTTTGTGGGGGGTTTTTTTTTCTTTGGTGAAGTTGCTAGCCCTGATGAAGGTCTTCCTTTTCTACCTCTCCGGGTTCTTTCTCGATCTCACGTCTACCTTTTGATGTATCCTCGTCTTTCGGCCTCCCTTCAGTCAACGTACGCATCGTCGTTCGCGTTTTAATCTTTTTTTTCTCTTTAGTTTTTTGTTGATTTCGTTTTTCGTTACCTTTTGCGTATGGGTAAACGCGAACTGCATCTCTTGGCCGTCCATCGGTGGACGGTTCTCCGGCTAACCGGTAGTAGAGTTCGCCCTGGGCGCTGGACACGTCTGGAGCGGAGAATTTTTGCCTCGCGGCTTTTCATCTCACTTCGCGAGAGATCGAATGGAAAATCGTCGGAGCGTGGTCTTCAATATCTTTTCTCGTTGTCTCGAAGATCGAGAATCGTGCGTGCATGTAGGATGTTGCTCTTATTCGGCGTTCCTACGAGCAGTTCTTTGCCAGAGAGTCTCACGATGTCCAGTCGCGAATACTCGATCGGTTTGCTGCGTCTTCGAATCGAAAGATCGTTTTACCGACGGGATTAACGGGTTAATTAATGGCTTAATTATTGTAATTGACGATAGATCGGGTTGTGAATACTTTGCGTTCGTGCGAGGGGATGAAAATGAGTCGGTGATGGATGTGGAAGGCTGCGGAAGG
Organism: Sussaba pulchella; assembly: GCA_963971145.1. Lineage (NCBI taxonomy): Eukaryota > Metazoa > Arthropoda > Insecta > Hymenoptera > Ichneumonidae > Sussaba > Sussaba pulchella. The sequence goes on from CAXAQZ010000223.1 coordinate 50,984, forward strand.
ATGTAAAGTCTGCGAGAGAGTGGTGGGAATGCTTCGGAGAAATAGTTGGAGATAAGAACAATTGATCGATGGAAATATCATTAAAAACTTCGGTTCGTGGATCGTTGAAAAGTCGAGAGAAATCGAGAGAATTCTTGGGAAATTAACAAACTTCGATGCTTCGAATTGATGGAATAGTTAGCTAATTAAAAAATAGAAGAACATCGTCGGGTTTAATCTTCGGAAATTAATTTATCTCCTTTTCTCACTTGAAATGTCTCAACATAAATAAATAAATCTCCCACAAATTCGCAACAATCGTCAAGTGCTTGTGAATCATTTGCAAAAAATCTAAACACATCAATTAAGAAAAGGCTTCATCCCTCAAGGCCTTGGGCAAAACAATTCGAAACAAAGTACGTTAATTAACGTAATTAGTCCAAGTGCTAATGAGCTCGTTTTACGTAACAAACTGAATCGCAACGTAACAACTGGGGGATGCCGCCATTGTAGGGAAGGTCAAAAGGATGACCACTCACTGGACATCCAAAAGCAAAGGATAGGTAAATTCGCCACGCCTGATTCCGCTTTGATCCCAATAGATTTGACGTCGGTTCACGTATAAACCGCGAGACGGAAGAAACGCGGCGAGAGGATAGGAGGGGAAGTTAGGCGGTGAAGCTGGTAAACCACATCGGGAAATTTGTCCGTCGGTTGTTCGAGTTTTGTGCGAAAGTCATGAATTCAAGTACCTCAGGCGGAAATAACATTCGAACGAGACACGGTTGCGAGACAGCGTAGTTCCATTGCCGAACCGAATTCGCGTTGCGTGAAATTTAATTGCAATTTTAACATCCATCCTTCCACCCACGAAATGCTCAGCCTCATCCCTTAACGGTGGACCCGTGCGGCAGCTGTGCGAAAATAGGTACCTGGCTGGCTGATCCTCGAACTTGGTTCGTCGCTGCGTGATTATATACACGCGCTGGCTTCCGGTCCCAATAGCGGTGTATATGTAGATTCATGTATGGGCTTTTCGACGCGATTGGGAGGGTAAAGACAGGACGGGATGAATCTTGCCGATTCCGTTTGTGGTTTTTTTTGGCTTTTATTTGATCTTTAAAAGGCTTCTGATTGTTTTTAGGATGTTCGGATCTACCTGCAATCCTTGAAAATATTACGGACCAGCTTTTAATGAGGGAAAATATAGTTCGATGTAATTTAGTATGTTTTTTTTCTGTGATTCCAGTAGGTCAAGACAGAGTACGCAAAACTTTCAGAGTAGTATATTAGTGCTATCTACTGCGATAAAACTATTGCAACTATTTTTTTTTTCATGCATATACGAAGAATTCTATAATACAAAGCTATAAAAGACTATAATATACAATTTTATCTATTGTATATAATATATAATTTTTTTTAAATTAATTATTGCAATTTTTTAATTTTAATTTTTTTTGTTTCGTAGTTGTGTCTTTCTAGTTAGTCAATGAAAATTATAATATTGTCAATAATAATTATAATAACAGTAAAAAGATTCATAATATAACTAAGTTACAGGTTTGAATAATTGATAATATTTTTTACTTTGGGGGAATAAAAACAGTTGCAATAAAAAACCCACCCTGAAATTCCAGCAAACTTCATTTTTTGATCTACAGAGATCCCAACAAAAAATTCAAATTTCTCAGTAATCCCAAGTACACTTTTCTCCATTTGGGGATGGTTTCCTTTTCCTCCAAGGTCCTTTGGAAGATCCAAAAATTCCACATAAAATCACTAACGTTTCTGGATTCGAATAAAAACCACAAACAAAATTGTAAACCTAATCGGCATTGATCCCGGTTTCGACCGTCCGATTCGCCGTGGAATAGCTCGTACACATGAAATATACATATGTATTGCGGTTGAGCAACAAGCGGGGAAACAAATTTACCAATGAGAATACGAGTCACCGATGCCACCCGCGATTCACCGGCAAAAGTTTCACCTTTGTTAATGCGTTACCGGGACCACCGCAAGCACGCTTCTCCGCCTCTTTCGCCATCGCGAAACCCGAAATCGCGACGGGGGATGAGAAAGAAGAGAAAGGGGGGGGGGAGAGAAGCCGTCGGTTAGCCATGCGCGAAATTACGTAGTTTACGCGAGTCTCGTACGTGAAGCGTCACACCGATTCGCTGTGTAGTCCACTTGGCGTCGCGACGTCGGAGGACACGAAAATAGGAAACGAACGAAAAAGCTCGCGGGGTTGAGGTTTAATTTCGAGACAAACGCTCGATGGTGAATCCCGGATGCGTCACACGTAACAAATTTGCGAATTTAAGGGGACTGAGTCACCTAAAAAGTCAAAGGAAAAAAAAATTTTTTTTTTGTTACAAGATCAATCTACATTTTTATTCTAATTTATCCTTATAAAGTATCTGTACTTAGCTATCTTTTCAAATTTTTTCAGAACCATATCAAGCATCCGAACGTTGTGATGTTTTCCCAAAGTTTGGGAGCTTGTTGTAAGATTCGGACCGAACAACTCAACCGATCGTGGACTTTGACGTCTCATTTTGTTCAGAAAACACATGATTCCGAAGTGAATGTGGGATTTTTTTTTTTGATGCACTTTAAACATTTTGGCAGATTATAACGTAAAAAGGAAACAAAGTTTGTGGAAAAACAGTTGAATAATAGGTCACCATAACTTCATCGTACCTCGCATTCCAAATTCCCACATTCAACTCGAAATTATGTGTTTTATGAACAAAATGAGACGTCAAAGTCCACGATCGGTTGAGTTGTTCGATCTTAATCTTACAACAAGCTCCCAAACTTTGGGAAAATATCACAGCGTTCGGATGCTTGATATGGTTCTGAAAAAATTTGAAAAGATAGCTAAGTATAGATACTTTATAAGGATAAATTAGAATGAAAATGTAGATTGATGTTGTCACAAAAAAAAAAATTTTTTCCTTCGACTTTTTAGGTGAAATATAAAAGAAGTGGAAAAACAATTTTTTTTAAATTTGTTTATGCAGGAGTTTTGTTGAGCTTTTGGTGGAAGGGTTTTTTTTTATTAAATTTTTTTTTTGGGTTGGGCAATAGTTTGGGGTTTTATTGTTATGTATAGATAGTAGAAATACTTTTAGAATTGCGGTTTGGTCATTTAACGAATGTAGGATTTATGAATAATCAGTTGTTGTTAATTTTGATGATATTTTGTGAGGACTTTTGATGTGTCGAATGGATCAAATTTTGATTGTCCACTCTTGGATCGATAATTTATTGACAAATTCTAAAATTAAAAAAAAATAAATAAAAATATTAAGAACCCGCTGCCCACTCCAATTTTATAAAAAAAGTTCTTCAATTTCAATAGAGTATCCGGGAAAAAAATGTCATCCAAATAAAAAGGGGACAAATAGCAGTTACCTCTTGATAAAAATAATATGTCGGGGGAAGGGAGGGGAAGGAGGGGTCTAAAAAATCTAAAAAAAAATTAGGGAGGTCGTAGGATCCGAAGGATACTAAAAAAAAAATCATCGTCCACGTCGGGCGATACGAGGGTTTCAGTCCGGTGAAATGGGGAATTTTGCCCCATATACAGCGAGATATGTAAAAAAAAAACAGTCCCCAGTGCATTATTTTCCACAATGCATACATCATATCGCTCAGATGATGTAAGATAAATGACAATAATTCCAAAAATAAAACCATACCAACATAATTCAAATCGTTTCGTCCTGATAACAGCTTCAATATCCAGATAAACCCAATTAAAAAAAATAAAAAATAAAATCTCATAACCCGTTACACCATTGAAGTATCAACATCACATCTATTCCGATCACGATTTTCCTTGTTGTTTTTTTCATTCAATTTATCTCAATTTTTTCAATCATTCTTCCTTATCTCTCGCCGGAAGGAAAGTCGTAGAGTCCAGTAGTGAAGAATCAGCGGGAGCTCGGCGAAGCGTGAAAATAGGAGAATTGTCGACGGTAGATTAGCGTTGCGCGATGTCGGAGCGAGGATAATCGCTCTGCGGGAGTAGATCGACGGGCGCCAAGTCGATTCTAGCACGGAACCCTTGCAAACCATCGCCGACGGCGACGACGACGACGACGATGGTTTCGCGGGTTACTGAAGTCTCGGTCGCGTGCGTCCAGACCACCACTATCCCGCATCTAACGTTGCTGTAACACCATAACCGCCATTATATCATATCTAACGTTCCTATACCACCATAACCGCCATTACGTCCTATTCGCAACGACGATTAAAACGTTTCTACGCACCGACGTCGTCGGCGCAAGATCGTTTGCGATATTTTAATCCTGTTTGATATCTACGCGAGTGATCTCCACGCTTGTCTCGTTTTTTTTTAGGTTGAATCATTTTTTTTATTTCAGGGAGGCGATGGTAGTTTTTTTTTTTGCGTGGAAACGCCTGTACAGAGCCTCCGATGATCTTTGTAGGGGGGGTTCTTTTTGGATACTCATTAAGTAACGAGAGGAGATTTTATATGGAGGCTGGGCTTATTTCATGGATTTTTATAATAAAAATACAATAAAAATTATTATTTTAATTGTAATTTTATTATTTTAATTACAATTGAAATTATTATTTTAATTGTAATTTTATTATTTTAATTACAATTGAAATTATTATTTTAATTGTAATTTTATTATTTTAATTACAATTGAAATTATTATTTTAATTGTAATTTTATTATTTTAATCACAATTGAAATTATTATTTTAATTGTAATTTTATTATTTTAATCACAATTGAAATTATTATTTTAATTGTAATTTTATTATTTTACCTACAATTGAAATTATTATTTTAATTGTAATTTTATTATTTTACCTACAATTGAAATTATTATTTTAATTGTAATTTTATTATTTTAATTACAATTGAAATTATTATTTTAATTGTAATTTTATTATAAAAATCCATGAACTAAGCCCAGCCTGCGTGACAAATTTCCTTTCTTTTAATGTAATATAATAATTATAATATAATTGTGATAAATTAATTAGTAAGATAATGATTCGGTCATTCGTAAAGTTACTAAGCTTTAGTCGTTTATTTTGTGCAACTATAGTTTCGGTACTGAGGCTTGAATTTGTGCTGCAATTTTTAATTTCGGGTCTACCATAAATATCTGTAAATAAATTTACACAATTTCACCAAAAAAACAGACAAATCGTGAAACAATTTTTTAAATTACGTCCTCAGAGTCTAGCTAAACAATTAAATTTTGTCCTGCGAGTGAATCGTTGGTCGCACATTATTATAAAAAAATCCCAATCTTATCAAATTTCAACTATCAAAATCTAAAAAGAAATAAAACAAATAAATAATAAATTCTTCTGGAAAAAAAAAAAATTTTTCACTCGTTCAAGTTACAATCATTAACCTCCTTTCCAGAATTCCACGACTCAACTTTCCGTTTCGTAGCTCAACTTCGCATCAAAATTCTCGTTTTAAAAAAATTAATCCAGACCTCAACGCTATCAAAATTCTGCCATGACCCAAATAAAAACCGCCCCAAATTATATACACGCCCAGTTGCATCAACGTGAAGTCCCATCACCTATATTCTTCGTAACTACACCAACCTAGAACCAACCCAAAATTCCCGGACGCTAAAAAACCTACGAAACGGCGGTAATTCCGCCGCACCAGCGGTCCATCGCAGTTTAGTTGCAACGGCAATTTAAACAAATTGGTTCGCCACCGGTCGTTCGGAGAGAACCAAAATAAAATGACCGAACGTGGAAACGAGACGAAGAATCGTCGGTGGACGTTGGGGAAGAGGGAGGGGAAGGAACGGACGCAGGGGAGGGGGTTGATAACCCAAACGGCAATGGAAAATGCGCGGTAGCGTCGACCTCGTTCGATGACCGTCGGGGAAATACGTGGAAACGTTTCCCGTCGTGTTGCAAACCCCTGTTCGATTAATCGAAATCGAAACGAGTCAGCGCCGAGCAACGAACGTTTATCGTTCGGGGGTAATAATTTGATTTTCGGGTTATTCGCGGCCCTCCGACGATTCCGGACAATCGTTCGACGTACCGAGTCCCGTGTACGAACCACCCTCGACGACCACCCAACCCCTTTGCCACCCCTTTGCCGCCCTGCCGACGATAACTCGGATATAATCGAAACGAACGCGGGAATACGGGGAATAGTGAGACAGCTCGCCAGTTGCACTCCATGAATTTTTATATTAGCTTGGAAAACGTTGATTTTCGAATTGAGGGAGGGTACGAAACACCAACGGCGAAAGGGGTTAATACAGGTGTTCGTTAATATTTTATCGTTGGGTGTAGGAATTTTTTTTTTTTAAACTCTTTCGTGATTGCGAAGATTGTTTGATTACGATTTAGGATGCTTTTTAGAAATATGAGTGATTGGGAATTTAGAATATTGTTAGAACAGATATATTATTATTCTTTATTATTGTTATATTTATTATCTTGAGGCGGGATATTATTTTTATTATTATTTAAATTTATTATTTTTGGGACAAAATTTTTACCAATATTTTTACGATTCATCTAATTTTTATCTCTTGCGGAATGAGCTGACAAATTCTAAGGATGGAATAATTTTTCATAGCCGGCAAAGAATGCAGATGAAAATAAAAAGGTAGATCGGATCGCGATAACTTTCGTACATGAATTTATGGTCACCCTGAAAAAAATATCAAAACTATCTCGTGTCGACCAAAAATAAATTTAAAAAAGCAAAAAAAAAAGTATTGTTAAAAAAGCGCCCGTGTTCGAATATTCAATAAAACGATAAATTATTGAATTTCGCAAACCTCCAATTTCCGAAAACAATTTTTATTCGCGTACGAGGTTGACTCCGTGAAAAATGTTTCGTCCGACTATCGATCACCGATTCAACAAAATTTTCTCGATATATTACACTGGTAAATGTTTCCGTTGTGAAAGTATAATACATATTAAACACACGCTTGTGGAGTACACGAAGAGAATCCTGCATGTTCTCGCCACGTGTGCACGTCGTCGTTGTACGTACATATACAGGGTGTCCGAAAATCACCGACGAAAAAAAAAAATTGAGGCTACCCGAGGGTATTTTATGTGGAAGAAATTAGGGGATGGTTTTATCCTTTTCGGCTTTGCTTGAGATTTATTATCGGTTTAATGATTTTAGTTTTCATTTTCTTTAATTAGCTTTCATTATCTTTACCAATCTAAGACTGATTCTTATATGTATTTTTCATTGAAACAAGAATTTCTAACCACTCAAACCTGACCTACGATTTTTTCTTATGCGGATAATAATTTCTTGCAATTTATTATCCAACGTTATTATTTGATTTAAAAATTTGTTCTTGCTACTTTGACGTCTTTTTATTCAGAAAAATATATGCAAAGCCAATTAATTCTCTACAAAACCAATCAACAATTTTTTTCACAGAAATAAACAAACTAAAAATCGTTTGAACTTCGAAACGAATCGAAAAGAAAAAAAATCATCCCCCAATATTACTTCGACTTAAAATTACGTTAGCTACCCTTGATTTTCATTCGCATCGGTGATTTTCGGGCCACCCTGTATACAAAAAAAAATATCCACGAATGCCGAAAGTGTCCCGTTCGTGAGAACCTAAATTTACGACTTAAAATTACGTTACCTACCCTTGATTTTCCTTTGCGTCGGTGATTTTCCGGCCACCCTGTATACAAAAAAAATATCCACGAATGCCAAAAGTGTCCCGTTCGTGAGAACGTATTTTTCCGAAAAGGATTAACGATCGAAACGTTTTTCCGGGTGTCGCGAGTTCGCGGGCAGCTGGGGTAGGAGGAAAAAGGGGGTGGTGGGAATGCCGGCGCGTCTGTGACGGGAACTGGCGGGCAGCAACCTGGGCTGTTGTAACTGTAACTTCACCGTTTCCCAACCGGCGAACGAGGGTATGTACGTTCACGGGGGTGACAACGTAGTTTGGCCATGTTTTATGGTCAGTTTCGTGGGGCCGCGGTATCTGATTGCATCATAAATCGAAAAACCGGGGAACGCGGGGGAGTTAGCGGGAATTCCGCGGCTCGTGCCGTTTCCACCCCCTTGCGGGGGCAGCAGCTGCAACATCGGCAACACCGCGGAGTTATCCGGATTCGACTGTAGCGAAGCGACGGACACGAAACGAAGGAAAAAAAGTTGTTTTCGAGGGTTCGAAATACCGCAAAAATGGGCAAGAATTTAGATTCGAAACTGTCGAATCAAATTCCACGGAAATATTTGATGTGCAATTTTTTCAGAGCAAGATTATTCGTACACGAAGAAGAGAATGATTTTGAGTGTAATAATTATATCGTTGAGAATCAATTTTGATTTTTATTTGAAGCAATAAGGATATTTATGATGTGAATAATTTGATTTGATCTCGATTATTTGAAAATAATTACGTATATAGATTCGCCTTTAAACCGCACGTCCGTAATATATGGGACAAAATTTCCCAATTCACCGAACTAAAACCCTAATATCTCCCTATGTGGACGGTGATTTTTTTTTAGTATCCTTTGGATTCTACGACCTCACTCATTTTTTTTTAGATTTTTGAGACCCCTCCTTCCCCTCCCCTCCCCCCATCATATCATTTTTATCAAGAGGTAACTGCTATTTGCCCCCTTTTTATTTGGATGAAATTTTTTTCCCGGATACTCTATTGAAATTGAAGAACTTTTTTCATAAAATTGGAGTGGACAGCGGGTTCCTAGTATTTTTATTTATTTTTTTGAAATTTTGCAAAAATTCGAGTTTTTCCGAAATTCGAATATATGATAATGGTTTTCTATCTAAAAAAAAAAAGAAAAATTAAATCTTTCTTGCAAAAAATCGACATTCCGATTATTTCGATAGAAAATCGATAGGAAATAAAAGTTACCTCTGACGATAGCATCAATTAATTCATACTCGAAAATCGATTTTCTATCGAAATAATCAAACTATCGATTTTTTTGCAAGATATATTTCATTTTTCTTTTCTTTTTTCAAATCGCAAACCATTATCATATATTTAAATGTAGCATAATATTTTATTGACGTAATTATGCCGTGGAAAACGTCTTTAAATCAAACTCTAAAATAATTGTAAATGATAAAAGATATATTTATTCCATTACAATGAACATTTGACATCCGTGCTCTCGCGATCCCGTTTCGTATCTGCTATTTTTCCTTCTCCGATGCGCGTGCTTTTCTGTTGGTTGTCCCTGACAACCTAACAGGGCCTCGCTCGAGCGCGACTAAGCTCGCTCGCAATCTCTCTATTGCTCTTTCTCTTTCTCTTTTTTTATCATACCACATAAATTTCCGAAAATATCGAATTTTTAAAAATTTTCAAAAAAATAAATAAAAATATTAGGAACTCGCTGCCCACTCGAATTTCATGAAAAAAGTTCTTCAATTTCAATAGAGTATCCGGGAAAAAAATTTCATCCAAATAAAAAGGGGGCAAATAGCAGTTACCTCTTGATAAAAATAAAATGTTAGGGGGAGGGGAGGGAAAGCAGAGGTCAAAAAAATCTAAAAAAAAATTAGTGACGTCGTAGGATCCAAAGGATACCAAAAAAAAATCATCGTCCACGTCCCGGAATAGGAGGGTTTCGGTTCGGTGAATTGAGAAATTTGGCCCCATACAAATTTCTCTCCAATTTTTCTGTTTTCAGGTCTTCAAGCAGGAAGCTTTGATGACACAATTGTCGAACAAGACCGTGTCTCAAGAATGTCCAAACCCAGCATTCAACCACATTCACGCATACACACGTATACATTTATACACAGATATTTTAATCTCCTTCGTTCATCCAGCCTCCGGAAACTCTCGTCTTCGGTTCTCAAGCTCTCTTTCAGCTTTTGCGGAGGGGTAACAGTTGTTCCATTAAAACGATTTGGTACTCGAGTACCTCTCGGTGCTCGGTGGCGATGACTCAGCCGGCTCGTGCACCAGCACGCAGCTTCCCACTCCCTCCCTCTCTCTCTCTCTCTCCCAATCGCTCCGCAAAGATCTTTCTCGCTCGTCCGCGCGGATGCTGTGAAGAGCACTCGAAAGTTCGCTGCGTGTAATTAATTCACCGTGAAATGCTACATTAATTCGCAATGGGCCATGTGTCGCGGGTTGTGCGCCCTGTATTCAGGTACATGCAGTACCGGCGATTGCCCCCCCCCCCCCCCCCACCCCTTTTTACCCAACCCCCGATGCGCCCCCTCCCTCCCTTGCGTACTACCGTGCTCTCGGTTACATCGGACCCGTGCCTCGTCGCACACTACGCCCGCGCACGCATTAATTGTTCTTTGCTCGTGTAAAACTACTCGTTACGCTCGCGGCTACGAATTATCGAACGTGAAACTCGGTTCCAACCAACGTAACCGGATGGCCCGCGGCTCAATCTACGGGTTCACGTCGCTGTGTTAAATTGTTTCGGTGTTACAGCGATTAATCCATCCGTCAGTTTTTTTTTTTTTATACGGAGTGTTCTCGTTTCGGTTGCGTGGTAACGTCAGCTGGTTTTTATTTATTTTCGGGATATTTTTCGTGTTTCTGGTGGAGATTTCTGGTTTTTTTTTTGGCAGCGAGTTTGAGTTTAGAGGGTGGAGAGATTATTATTCTTTTTGTTTTTTTTTTAATCTATGGACGAGTTTATGGTGGGAATTTCTTTGGTTGGTCGTTATTGAATTTATTGGAATTTTGGAGAAATCACCTTTGATTGGGTTTTGATTGATTAATTTACGTTCTTCGTCAATAAATTGAGAAATTTTATTTTTGAATATGCAGCAGTCAGCTTTTTTTGTCATCCATGGATGAGTTCATGGGGTTTTTTTTTCGGTTTGGACTTTTTGCTTCGATTAAATTTCTGAAAAAATTTCTTTTGATTTAAATTTAGATGAAATCTGTCCAGGCTTCATGGATCAATTACGAATTAATGAATTTACTATTCAATGCAGAAAGTATCGATCGTTCTTTTCCACAATAAGACGGTTTTTTTCTCTTCGTTTAGACGAATTATTTTTTTTTTTATGGTAGTTTCGCTTTTTGGGGTGGTTCAGGACGGCTTGAATCGACACAACGGTCACTGCAGAAAGGCTAGCGTGGTTTGAAAGGCCACGACAAAGTGGAGTAGCGAGTAATCGCAACGACCAGGGAAGTTTGAGAATCAAACTTTACGAAATGAGAAACGAGTGGCCGAGAAGTTTTAAACCCTTTCCTTTTTTTTTTTCACCGACGAATAAATTTATCCCGTTGCCAAGGACTGCACGATATCCCGGCGGTAAAACTTTCCCTCGGGAAAACGACGTTCCTACGTCCCCGGTGGAAGCAATGGGCGCCCGATTGGTCCACAGTGGCTGCTTCTATACACGACTGCTTTGCTAGAAAGGACGCGGAAAAAAATACGATGAGAGACTCGCTCATTTCTCTAATTTTGCTTCCTCATAGCAATTCTTTTGGCATTTTTGGCATGATTTGGTGGACAATTTGGCAAATTTTTGGCAAAATCCATGAAGTTCTTTTGTTTTTACGCGTTTTTAAAATTCTTCAAAAATCTATTTTTGGTTTCTAGCTCGCCCAATTCTAGAGATATCGAGCTCAAATTCAGTAGAATATTGAACCATAACAGGGAGATAGTTGTTACTTAATTTGAGAGAAATCCATGGAGAGCTGTTGTTTTAAAGAATTTTGAAAGGTGTCAAAAATCGTTGTACGCTCTCTAGCTCGCGCAATTTTCGAGATATCGGACTCAAATTTGGCACAAAACTGCACTATTATCCAAAGACGTTTTCTATTGAATTTGGGCGAAATTCGTCAGGCCATTCATATTTTATGGCGTTTTGAAATTTTTCAAAAATCAAGTTTCGTGCTCCAGCTTCCGCAGTTTTTGAGATATCGGCCTTAAAATTGGCACAGAGTTGCACTATTATCGAAAATTATCCCGTATTGAATTTGAACCAAATCCATCTAGGCGTTTAAATTTGATGTGACTTTTAATTTTTTTTATTTAACATGGAATTGCCCATATACTTATTCCGGACGTGATAGCATTACGAGCGGATTTTAGATAGAAAAAAGGATGCAAAATTAAACCTTGCACCAAAATTGCCAAAATTGATCGACACAGTTCTTCATAGAGGAAACTATCCTTTTTTTTCTACGTATCGTAGCTGGATATCCAATAGATAGAACTGAATGAATTATTCGTACCATGATTGCTACATAATATTCGTGGATTACAATTAAAATCGATTCATGAAACAAATAATACGCATGATAGAAAGTAATCCCACTATTCAGCTTCCACCAGCTTTTTAATATTCCTGACAATTTAATTTTCCTCACCTCCAATTTCCCCTCGAACATAAATACGGGCAAGTACAAAACGATACAATTATCTCAATTTTCAGTGCTCAACAAATAACACTCGAGAACGATTCAGACCGAAGGCGGATACTTTTGTTGCATTAATCGTGGATATGATTCGCCTCTGTTTAAAATAGTACCGAAAACAATTATGATATTGCTTTTTGGTTTCGGATCTACTTGGCACAATCGTTGCATCCGTTCCGGAACCAATTTACGTCAGGATAATAGCGACTGGAGTTGAACTTCGGTAAAGTTTGTCGAGACCTGAGTTCGAGCGCACTCGGCTCGCGCTTTCGGCTCGAATCCAATTTTCCGAAGCAACGAGAAAGAGAGAAAGAGAGAGGAAGAGAAAGAGAAAGAGAGAGAGAGAGAGAGAGAGAGAACGAAAACCAAAAGCAACGACGGTAGATTCGGTCACGGGCTTAACTGCCTCTTGTCTAATACCGGAAATTCGTTGCCCTGAAATACTTGCAACCCTCGGGCGATTTTCGATGCTTGCGTCGGCGTAAATCCGGTCCTGTCAACGCTCTAAGGGCATCGCAAACCGTCGAACCAACAAACCGTCAACCAAACCCTTGCGGCTTTCGAATTTCTGCGGAGATAACGTCCTCCATGGCCAGGGCGTGATGCCATACGTTCGTCCTTCGGTGACAACGCGGGAGGCTGCGATTCGTTAAAACGCGATATATGAATCATTGATATCGATTTAGACAGATTTAAAATTGGGACTAATTGATTTAATTTTGAAAAAATGGCACGATTCGTTACTCGTCGTAATTGTGACGTAATTTAACATTAAATTCAGAACGGAGTACGTCAATTATTGGTACCAGCGAGGAATATTAAGGGCGAATAATTATATGAGTAATTTGTGGATTACTTTATGAATAAATCAAATTGTATCAAACTGTTAATAAATTCAACAGCTCGAGAAATCGATTTTCATTCATAAAATCGTCATAATCGTGTATTAAATGAATAATAATCGAATTAAATGAATAAAATAATGATATAATTAATATAATTTTATAATTAAATTATACGATAATATAATAATATTATTATAAATTATTATTTTATTATTATTATCATTATTATACTATTTTAATATTATATTATATTATTCATAATATTATTATTTATTATTTTATTATCATTATTATTATGCTCTTATAATATTATATTATATTATTTATAATATTATTATTTATTATTCTATTATTATTATTATACTATTATAATATTATATTATATTATTTATAATATTATTATTTATTATTCTATCATTATTATTATTATACTATTATAATATTATATTATATTATTTATAATATTATTATTTATTATTCTATTATTATTATTATTATACTATTATAATATTATATAATGTTATTTATAATATTATTATTTATTGTTCTATTATTATTATTATACTATTATAATATTATATTATGGTATTTACAATATTATTATTCATTATTCTATTATTATTATTATTATACTATTATGATATTATATTATATTATCTATAATATTATTAATCATTATTGTATATTATTATTATTATTATACTACTTATTATAATATTATATAATATTATTAATATTTATCAATTAATAATTTATAATTGCTTATTTTTAATCGAAAATTCCACTAAATCGAATAAGTTTCAATCTACTCGAACGGTGCACGGTCATGAAAGTGGCAATTGCACGAAAACAGCCGGAAAATCGTTCTCCATTGTCGTCGCTTTTCATAAAATCGCTTTGTTCGCCATTCGACGAAAGTACGGGACAAAAGGTTTCGAGAAACTGAGAGAACGAACGATAGAAAGCTTACGCGCGATTCGTCCGTTGCTGGCGCGAGTTATGACTGATGACAGGAGAGAACGACGATGAAGAACGACGACGGAAGCGGAGTCGACGAACGACTTTGGGACCGAAAATCGACGTCTTTGGGCTGCTCGAAAGACGAGCAAAGTACATGGTTGACGCTATGGGGAGCTTCGTGAAAATTTTCCACCGAGATGAGGACAGATTTCACGGTCCGACTGAGACGTTACGAAAGTTTCGACGAACGTTGGTCCTTCGCGAAGTAGCGTGGAAGATAGCGACAGCGTCGAGGAGGATTGGCGCGATTTCATTGGCGAACGAGGATGGAAACCGGGCCGTTTGAGAAGAGACGGGCGGAAAGTTTTACGTAATAACTATTCCGTCACGACGTGGTTATCCAAGCGTGAAGGCGAGATACGGATTAAAGACAGAGGTTGGACGGTCTTTCGTACTTATACAAATGTCTACCTTCAAGTTCCTTCCTGCGTTTTCTCTCTGTCGATGATATTCGTCCTGATAACGGGGGATTTTCTTTGAACGGTCGAATATAATCCATTCCCGCCCGAGGATGTTTTTTGTGGGACGGAATCGCTTGTGACTGTCTCGAAACGAAGCCGTTTATCGGATAACTTAGGTTGGGGTATGATATTTTGAGAATCGTGGAAATCGGAAGGGTGGGGGGGGGGGGGGAGCAACGATGCTTATCTCGTGTTAAGGGAGGGGGTAACGTTAATTCGGGCGAAAAAAGGCACATTTTTGTGAATTTTTTTTGACGACACAGTTGAAATCTATTTATTTAAAAAAATGGTATATTACAGTATGACATTTGAAGAATATTGTGTAAAATTTTCATGAAGAAATATTGAAAAATACGGCGATGGCAGCAATTATTCGGAAGCGTCTCGGAAAGAAGTAGAATTGCGGTGCCCCTCATAACTCAGTGGTGGATCATCTGAAATCAAAAAATCAAAGTTTTTTCGTTACATAATTGCTTTCCCCAGGTAACGGTAGGAGGGTTTTTCGAAATTTCAACCCCTTCGCGCGGGGGGGGGTAAGTATGGGACAAGTTTCAAGTCGATGTAACTTCGCCAAAAAATTTTTTTGTTTAATAAAACTTATCACACACCTTTGTAAGGATGTTTGCAAGATGCCTGCTCATAGAAAAAAAAATTCTCGCAAAAAATGATTTTAGACGAAGCGCGAAAGAAAAAAAGGGCGATTTTTGTTTCAAACTCACCCCCGTGGACGGTAATAGATTTCTAATAATCATCACAATAATCATTATTCTTATTATCGTGATCATTAATAACAACAACAATGATATCAATGATGAGCACAGCAATGCAAAAACCTCGTGGTTACCAAGGAAAGTTACGACGAAAGAATTGTCCAGTGTCGCGTTCAGTTGTTAAGGGGTCGATCGGTGTCTAGCGTTTGAATTATAAAAACCGCGTGAGAGTGTTACCATTGACGCGGAGAGACAGAGAGAAAGAGAGAGAGAGAGAGAGAGAGAGAAAGTGAGTTTCCCGGATCATATTGGAATATAAACGCGTAGAGTTCCCAATGGACGAACCATGGAGACGCGAAACTCCAGCGAGGTCGCCGGTAGCTCGTATATCGAATCGAATCAGCGAATCGACCATCCTCGCCACCCCTCCACCCCCCCTCAAACGCCGACAATGCCCCGCGGAGCTACGAAATTCGGTTTCGCAGGCGACGTAGGGACGAACGGGGGATTGTTATATGTCGGTATAGCCGGGTTGTAAAACGCTATTGGCGTTATAAAACGAAAACGGACGAGCAACGTCGATGAGACAAGGGTGGAGGGTGGAAGAGGGTGCGGAAGGAATACTACGGAGTTCGTACCGGCGCCAGAACCGGAAACCACCGTGTTTATACCTACGATTAACAAGTTTGAAACTGCGTTTCGTCGCTATCGGCGAATCCCGCGTTCACCCCATACATATCCCCATATACAGGGAAAACCGCGAACGATAGAGACGATGATGATCAACTCCCGAACACGCGGTGGATTTACAAAGACAGTGGATCACGTTGCGGAGATATTTGTGCATGGGTAACTTTGTCAAACGCGGTCGGTTTATCAAAGCGATGAACGATGACTCAACGCCGCGAAGCCAAACGGAAAGCTACGAATTTCCGGTAATCCGGAAAAACCCATTATGGGAAAGCTGGGATAACGAACTACGAATGTTTCGATAGTTCGTCTACGAGCTTTCGATTTACGTTTATCCTGCAGAGATCTTTGTGTTAAATCTTTGACAAATGATTTATCACCATGCCGTATCAAAAACACTCTGACCCTGCACCGATAAGGCTGCATGATCAGGCAGGCATTACCAAAACCTGATCTGGCCCTGATGTAGGCGACCTTGCTTAGGCATGCCTTATCAAATCATGACCAGGCCTCGATAAAGGAGGCCTCGGTCAGGCAGACATTGCTGAATAATGATCGGGCCCTGATGTAGGCGACCTTGCTCAGGCATGCCTTATCAAATCATGACCAGGCCCCGATGAAGGAGGCCTCGCTCAAGCAGACATTGCTAAATAACGATCAGGCCCTGATGTAGGTGACCTAGCTCAGGCAGGCATTACCAAAACCTGATCAGGCCCTGATGTAGGTGACCTTGCTCAGGCATGCCTTTTCAAATCATGACCAGGCCCCGATGAAGGAGGCCTCGCTCAGGGAGTAATTGCTGAATAACCATCGGGCCCTGATGTAGGTGACCTTGCTCAGACGGGCATTACCAAAACCTGATCAGGCCCTGATGTAGGCGACCTTGCTTAGGCATGCCTTATCAAATCATGACCAGGCCCCGATGAAGGAGGAGTCGCTCAGGCAGACATTGCTAAATAACGATCGGGCCCTGATGTAGGCGACCTTGCTCAGGCAGGCATTACCAAAACCTAATCAGGCCCTGATGTAGGCGACCTTGCTCAGGCATGACTTATCAAATCATGACCAGGCCCCGATGAGGCAGCCTTTCTCAGGCAGGCATTACCAAAACCAGATCGGGCCCTGATGCTACGTAAGGCTAGCCCGACCCATTTTCTACTCGGGGAATTATGAAGATTGATTGATTGTTTATTTGATTGAAAAATTTCAAACCAAGGATGGGAAAAAATGAAACGTCGCGAAAGACTTGAATAGTTACATCTTATTTGGTCCAGTTCTCGATTACGAACGGGAGATGAAATCTCAATTTTCTTCCCGTGACAGTTAATTCAAGATGTCAATGAAAATTGTAACTTTGACAAATTTTTAAATCATGAACATCACGCCGACTATGATACCGATAACTATAATCATTGTAACTGCTATATTATATCAATATGAATAATTACTAATAATATATAATTATATTATTCTTATCTCTATTATTAATATTATTATTATTGTTTAAAGACAATCCGGTGATAGATATGACAAACATGACACGACACCTTGAAAAACAACTCAAATCTCATTATAATCAGCAATTACACGACTCAGCTTAATCAGAAATAAATTCGCTGAGAGAGAAATAAACAAAAAAAAGTTCAAAAAATCCGCCAACGCTTCACTTATCACAGTTGCACGAATACTCTTTGCCTCAACTTCCAAGTAACTCCGCTCAAACTCGAGGTATAACGACATTTCACGTGAATGCGGTTTGCGAAACTCAATTTTATACATATATATACCTATATCCAGTTTCCCGCACGCCGGATTACGAGGCAGCAGCGGCATCAGCTTGGTAGACTGCTGGATTTCGCTAGACTCGACGAGAAACCACACTCGCGGATCTCTGGGTCAATATTTGACGTGCAAGTTGAA
>CAXAQZ010000224.1:0-38271 GCA_963971145.1 Sussaba pulchella
GATGGACGACGTTCAACGACCTTTTGGGCCCATTAGCGCGAACAATATGCCGCAAAGTAGATCTCGTGAAGCACTTGAAAATTAAATCCCCATTCTTCGTTTAGACATGATAATTGTTCCATTTACATTTCGAAAAACCCCGAATGATGCATCGAGTAAGTCCTCTCTCAGAAGATTCGTAGAACATTCGCAAAGTTTGTTTCAGCACTTGGTAAATCAATCGACGACCGTACGATGCCCTTATTTGATAATAGAATTATAAAAGTACTCGTAAAATTGATGTCATCGTCTACGCTACGAACTCATTTGTGAATATATCAGTTCACATATACGCTAAGGCCACGAGTCTGTTTCCTTTCGGTCGGTTGGACAAGTCTTTCTCACCAACGCAGGAAGCCCCGAATCAGTCGCGAACACTCGAAGAATCATTGGCTTTCTTTCACGCCTCCGGGGTTGCATTCTTTTTTTCCAGACGTTCTTGGTGCTCAAACGATCCGATCGTCGCCGGCGTCGAAGAGCACTCGGAGAAAATATCTTTGGCAATGGCGTGACTCTTCGTACGGGGTGTTACCGACCTATTCAGCAACGCTGGCTCGATTTAAAGTGACAAACAAAAGCCGATCCAGGCTGGAGGTCTAACTGCCGGTCTCCCGGCTGCTCGTCCGTCCGTCCAATGATCGAAATGTTCGAGCACGCTCGAACACGCTATATCGCTTCTCGTTCTATTTTTTTTGCTCTTGCTCGAATCTCGTGCTCTCTTTTTTTTTCTTTATCGTTTCGTTTTCGTTTTGAATCTTTTCGCACAACTTTTAACATAAATAAGAGACAAGTAATGTGAGCATTTTCACGCAGCCGTAATGAAAATTAGGTTTTTCGCACAAAAGTCATTTTTTTCGGGTATTTGTGTTGACGTTCATGTTTATGTGAATCTCATTATATTTATTCGCTTTGTGCTCGATGACAGGAAAAACGAAGTTACTGGTATCTCTCTTGTCTATCTCGTAATTCGAAGATTTAATTAATTCGATCAGAGACTTGACTATAATTTCAGTAGGTCTTGAATAGATATTTCTCATCCTCTTGCTCCAATTCGCTGTAAAATATAAAATTCTGAGGGTTCTCCATCGTCGCAGACCTTTCTGGTTCCATCTTCATTATCATTCGCCAGCGGCCTATCACCCCCGCTTACCCCTCTCCCGCCCCAGCCCACCCTAACTTAGTTGTTTCTATTTTTCTTTGTTCTCGTCTAGCCTCTCTTCAAATCCACTTCTCTCCTCGGTTAATTCCAGGAACCACTGGTTTACGGAATCTCCAAAGCATCGAGTTTACTCGTTTCAACTCCCACTAGGCAATGTTTCAATTAAGGCGATACACGAACTCAACTCCATGACGTGCGTGTGTTCCTCCATCTGATTAGTTGGGTCGTCAAGTTCAGCAAACAGTGCGTCGATATATTTCGTCGTTTTTCCACTTCCAACTTCTAAATCACGTCGTGCACTAAATAAAGAACTTTGTGGAAATCCTTCTCGAATTTCTCCCGATGTTTACACAAGCGTATACAAACACTTTCATCCCTTGTTTTTGGCCGGAATTCGAGGCTTGTACGAGCCGGGCGGTCGCGGTCCAAAACGTAGACCAAAATTTCATTCCGTTCTGACCGAGAATCGTCGCCAACATCTAGTTCACGTACCTAAAGTATCTAAGTAAGCCACCTGAAGAGCCCGGAGAACCTAAATATCAATAGCGCATGTGATAAATCAATCACGATGAAATTGTGGCATTCATGTAAAATAAATTTGTCCATCGCATCTTTGGCCTTCTAATATGATTTTTTTCTCTAAGTTAATGCATGACACTATTTTTTTAAATTAAATTCATGGACAACAGATACTGTGGGCACTCGTAGTTGAGTCTGAGCGCTAACGTCAGGGTCTTGGCGGTTGGGCGGGCACCCTATGTGGGCTTTAGTGTGTTTCGAGATAAAGTAAAGGAAAATGAGAGAAACGAGAGTACGTACAAGGTAAACACGCGGTTTTTGGTTCGGTCCAGCTCGACCTCCCCAGCCACGTGTGGTAGCCTGCTGGATTTCTGAGAGTGATAGAGAGAGGGAGAGGGAGGGAGTGCGAATCCATCGGTTAGCCTTACTCAAAGCTACTTTGCTTTACCTACGGCTGTTACACATGTTCCTCTATGCAAAGAAAGAGGGAGATGGAGACAGAGCGTGCGAGAGAGAGAGAGAGAGAGAGAGAGAGAGAGAGAGAGAGAGAGAGAGAGAGAGAAAGAGAGAGGAAGAGCCCGACGGGAGTGGTCCTGTTCTGGTCTGGCCCGAGAGTCCGCCGCAGTTTGCCTTGTTGTCACAGCACACAAAGGTGTCGAGTAACCGATACGCCAGCCCTCAACGACATCAAAGCTCGTTACGGACATATAGCGCACGCACGTAGTAGCATAACTGGACTAAAGTATATACCGCACTGTGTTACGGACAAGTTTGTACATTCACGTTCGTACATGGCACGAGAGCAGCGTCGGGCATTGTACACTGCTCCACTTCGCTCTTGTATGAAACAGATAGGGCTGGGGCCCACGTGAGCCCGGGGAAGGTTGACTGAGTTGTATTTAGAATGTAGGTATACTTTGCACCGTGGTCTTACGAGCTGATCTGGAAACCACCGTGACGCAGGTAGACGCAGCTGATGTGAGCTGTTTCTAGTTGTGTTGCAAGCGGGTAGAGTGCATTGCGATCGAACGTTGTGGGATTGTCTTATTAGACGTCATCGTGAAGGGGTAGTGGGGAGACGTGTATAGAGTACGATCGCAGCGCTCCAAGCGGAAGCGTCTGGTGAGCTATGCCGACCACTTCGAAAATGCGATTCGCTATTTCTCGCAAACGGCTAGACCAATTCGGATTAAACCAACCATAGTCTACGCACGATTTTGGCAAGAAGTGTTTGAGCTTATGCTTGTTTTGACGATCTTCATCGTTCTAGAGTTATCGCAAATTTTGTTTTGCAGCCATTGCTCTCACATGGTTTTCAAAACTGCATGGATAAAAAAAACATCCCTACGATTAAGAAGTCAGAGAATACAATTGCAATGACGTCGGAAAAGGTGACTCGATTGGCTCGAGAGATATGTGTCTCAATCACACAAGATTAAATCGCAATTACTCTATTATAATTCGGTTGTTCGAAAAATAATTTCAATGTATGTTACATTAAAAACCTTCATGGTGCAATGTAGAAAGCCTCAAATGAACGGGCCATAAGCATGAAAAGAAATATCGAAAAACTTTTTTATTCAGTTTTTGATAACCTATTTGGTCCGTGATTTAGAGACCTCAACGGTAAGATTTTCAATGTTATCGTTAAATTGAAATCTCGCAAGTTTCTTTCCGATGACACGGTGCGTGTCCAGCACCGCGCACACGACGTAGAACCAGTAGTAAGCGCGCCCATCTGCATCAGTGCGATGCATCAAAGACCGTGGCGAGGATGTTGGTTCCAGGCCGACGAGCTTGTTTACAGAACGCGAAACATCGTGTCTTCGTTTACACGGGAGGTGAGGGGCTTTCATTCTTGGGACAATGGCCATTCACGGTTTATACGTTGCGCTCGACAAACAGAAACGAACGAACGGATGGTAGAAACGTAGGAGAGACACACGCGGAGCGGCACGCGGGGGTTTCCATGCCCATAATCATTGGCAACGGGGAATCACGGAGGCCTCAGGCGCCACAAGGCGAGACTAGCCATCGAAAAAAAAACACGAACGAGAGGCAACGATAGAGAATGGAGGCTCGTCAATATTTTTCGCATGGAAGATTCGGGTCGTTTTGTTTCGTTGGCAATGGGGAACCGTCGGTTCGTATCTCGGACGAGAAGGAGGGATGCAAAGGGGGGAGTGGATGGCTGAAAGTCGTGAGACGTGGAACGTGATTTGTCGTAATCGGCAGCAATATCACCGAGTTAACGATCATTGAACGTTGTAAATATTTTTTTCTTAAATTGCTAGAGAATTGGGCGTTACGTGTACACTCAATGATTATTATGATGTGACTGTTAAAGTGACACTGATGATGATTGTCGTGACGAGGGATCTGGAGTTATGTGGATATGTGTTGAAACGATTTTCTTTCACGCTTTGCATTTGAGATGTAATTTTATTGTTGAAAAAAAGGCTGGATTTAAATTCTGAAGTTAGCCAGAGAGGTTTCTGCAAAACGTTATGAGAGACGATAAGGATAAGACGACCGAAACGTTCGAAAGCAATCAGAAATAACGCTTGATTAAAAATTTAAAAAGATTATTTTTCGTACAATTTGTTACATCGGAGATACAAACATTTTTCAATTGAAATTAATTTCCGAGTCGAATGAATTGCGATGAAAATTGCTCGATTAGCGCAATTTCTGAATAGAACTGATATTATTTTTGTCATGATAGCAGATTGCCGAGTAGTTGCGATCATAGTTTTTTCTGCTTCTTCTCTCCAGTAATTACCGTATCATTGCGTGATGTTTTGGCAGCCGAGGCGCCACGTCTTCGTCATAGTCGCCGACGTTGCGGTCGCTTAGGATTATTGCAGCATCATCTCTCGCACGCTCTTCAACGGCAACACCAGTAAGCGTCAATCAAAACAACAGATTGAAGGCGCCCCGAGACGCGAAAGACCGTGATAATAATATATTGTTACGATACCTCAGCTTCCTTCTCTTGCTTTTTCTTTTTTTCTTTTTCGTTTGCTCGTGGTCGGAGTCTCGACGCTTTTTAGATTTCTTATGTCACCCTGGAGAGACTACTAATTAGGTTTAGCTGCGTATGTCGTTGTGTTCCCCGAGAATTCAAAGGTTGGTCAAAATTCAATTATATATATTATGTATATAATTATTTATATCAGTGATTGCACCAATTCGAGTACCAATTCGAGTTTAGGCTTCACTATCAGCGATATTTTTTGTAACTTGAACTACTTTTTTGTAACTATTCGAACTACTCTAACTACTCGAATTGGTAGAATCACTTGTACATATTATTTAAAATTATCACTTTTTATGTAACGATAGAAGACTGATTCAGAATTCCGATAAAAAACCAACATCCAACGAAAAGTCGTCACAGATTTGTAAGCGCATTCTGTCTTAATATTTAGAATCGATAAAAATATTAGTACGTGTCATATTTGGGAAATAATTATTCCAGAAAATTTGCCACATTCTGGCCGTATACACTGTTATCCCCCGACGAAAAAAATTGGTTTGCCAATAACTGGGAATAATGAATCATGAAAAGAAAATACACCGACCTATCTTTCAAAACTTATTTGGTGCCAAAAAGTATCACACATCATTTATCGCGAATTACACTCCTCCACGATGACCTCCTTCCTATCACCGCCGCATATCTCGCTCTTCCGCCTTTCCCCCAGATTAAAATACTTTTTTTTCATCCTACGTCTCATTCGCTTAATGACAAGAACCCAACCCCCGGCCTTTTCCGTCCCTTTGCCGGATTAGCATAATCGGTCGCAACCAAAACCCGCCGACGGAGTTACACGAAGATCGTCACCGTCATCCGGAGTTTCCATAACCCGGCGCGTACTCTCAACGTGGCCGGAAACCGGAAATGTCGATCGAATTATGTGTAGGAATCGAGATTCCGTTGGTGCGGCTCCGCTGATTCCGCTGCATCTTCATCGACCGCGACTCCGGCTACGGCCAAACTTAAACCGCGTGCCGGCCTCGACTTCCGGCCCTCGCTCGTTCCTCTCCCGCTCTCTCCCTCCCTCTTCCACCTTCTCGAGCGGCCCTCCGCGCATTTCTCTCCCCCTCCTCGTCGACACTCGGCGCCGAATCTTCGCAAACCCGGCGAACCCGCTCACGCCGGGGCAACGCGCTTCCCCAACGACGGTCGAAGCCCGCGCGGCGATGCATTTCCATTATTGGCGAACGGCCCACCGGAAGTCGATGTGCCCAATCGTTCTGTCGCATCCGCCTTGCACCATCGGTTATTACCTGTCTACTTTGCTTCTCAAGTGGATACACCGAAATTTTCAACAATTTAAATTCTTCCACGCGAATTTCTGCCCCGAAAATTTCACTCGCTGGCGCCCCAAAATTCAAATTTTATATCTCATCGCACTTCGTTGATCCGGAATTAATTGAAAATACGTTAAGGCCTCACATAACCTTGCGCGCGTCGAAAACTGAGTAATTTGAAAAATCACTATGAACGTTATATGGTGGAAAGAAATTCAATTGTTGATTTCACATTTTTCAAATTCATTTTTCAACGGCTTGAACGTGCGCTTCGACACGATGCATATATTTTCCATGAACAGCGAAGAATGAGGAACGATCGAAGAATTGAATTTGCGGTCGGAACAGCCACAGCAACGTAGTTCTCCGATATATCAGTCTCATTCTCAAGACCGTGGCTGAACACGGCCACGTACGAATGAAGGAATAGAGCGAGGGAGGCATCGGTGGCAAAATGCAAGAAGAATAAAAAAAATAAAGAAAAAGAAAATACGAGGTAAATGCACGCGAGCACGCACGATGCACGGATGCACGGATCGCGAGTACAACTTACGGAAGTCGGTCGAACGCGCGGCATCCGGTGTACACTTGGCGAGCATTGATCTCCCAAGACATGTGCACAACAACGTTTGCCATCGTAACAACCAATTTAGCTTCGCCTCGTTATAAAAATACATTGTATTCTATTGTAACAATCGTTCTTCTACATTTTTTTCATTATTCTTTTCGTCATTTTTTTATTATTTTTGTTTCGTTATTTTAGAAACCAACGGTCGTATAACGCAAAGGACCGAAGAGACACAACGGTAGATTGTGAGTAGATGTACGTAGCGTGATAAAAATACTGCATCACGGAATTGTGTATATCAATCTTCGTTGAGGGAAGCCGTATATCCTCGGCGGCTTGTAACATGGTTTATTCGGTTTTTGCAGGATTCTTCGCTCTCTTTGCGATGCATATGCACGCGCGCGGTATAGCAGTCACGATTCGCGTATATCTCGAAGGTAGCTTCGCGCGAGCAATTCCCGGCACCGGAAGCACGGCGCCGATGGTAATGCAAGCCAAATATCCCGAGCGCGTCCGGGACTTCGAGGAGAGGAATGGAATTGTAAGAAAGTAAATAAAATGAATGAAGAAAAAAAAAATTGTACCGTCGAGTGTGAGATAATTTTGAAGAGGTGAGTCGCACTGTTACTGTCCGGAACGCCGTTTGATGGCGCTGGAAACTTCAACGCACAGTTCGGGAGAGCCAGCACGATAGGTCAGTCAATTTTCCTTATTTATTAACTTTTTTTTTATCATGGTAATTACGTACAAGGCTATTTTCACGTTGTCATGAATTTGTTCGCCGATTGGGATGACAGTGATGCTTCAGTTTCTTCAAAATGTTCAAAATATTGACACTCGGTGGTGCCTCTGTATGTTCATTTCGAGTTGACTTTGACTAACAAGTGTAAATTTGCGAGTACTCGGTCTATTATTTTCCAAGTTATTAGTTATAGAGATACTGCAAACTCTATTTTCCATATTCCTGGGCTTACTCGCTCAATGGTTAATCAATGAGCCATACATAATATGTGTAGAAAACAAAATATGGCCGTCTCATCTCTAGTTACCTCACGTTGACGTCGTGTTTGTCAAAAGAAGCATAAGACCACCAACAGTATAAGCATAAAATCATGCCAACGATTGGTTATATATTATTCGAGGCATGAGTCAGCCATCTGAAACTTCCAATCTCACTTGTTTTGTCTCAACCCTGTTGTGAATATACAAACAAAATTTATAGGATGGACGACAGTGGTTAAGGAGACTGTGCAACAATTCTGCTAAGCTGTGAGACAAGACTGGACCACCGGAGGCTGAAAGCTCCTGCCCGAAGCCCCGAAATTGTGGTCCATGGACAAAAATATATGAAACATAATAAAAAATTTAACCACACGTACATCTCCCGCTGCAGCGAACGAAAGAAATAGAGACAAATAATGTGTATTTATAGATTGGATGACACTTTGGTTGATAACAGTCTAAGCACGAGTGTTCCAGTTTACATTCGTGTTTATCTGCTATCGTCGTCGTCTCATAGCTTCGTCTCTCTCGCGCGTTATACGAGATTTAAACCGTCGCAGAAAACGGGTGACGCAATCCATTACAAATCCACTGGTAAACAATCGAAAATATATTTAGCCGGTCTCGAGTGACGTCGCGAGAGACCGAGGAGTCATCTGCGAAGGCAAAACTAACCCGAGAAGATACTATTTTCAAGCGGGGACAGGTGGCTCTCGAGGCTATCGAGTCACAACCAACAGACTCGTGCGCCCTATATATATATATTTAAGTATATATCGCGCCATCATCGTGTGCTCCACTCGACAAAACAAAGTCGGGCTATTTTTCTCGCGCATCCGTGACACAGTCTACGGTTGCCTCGGGATGCCACCCGTGCACGGTGCAATAAGTCCAGTACCTATGTAGTAATGTTTTACCGCGCTACACTTTCACTAGTGCAACGTCCCAGTTTACAACCGCGAGTACGAGACCGAGAAACAGCGAATGCTGCGAAACTCATTCAAGTATACGTACGAACGTATTTACAAGGCAACGTTCGTAATAACTTCGCGTTGTTCCTACCTTTTGTTTTGTTGATTTCTTTTTAATCGTTTGCTTATGCTATCATTGTTTTGCGATCTGTTTGTCCCTGTTTCTGTCGTAGCCTGGACTATTATTGGACTATAAATGCGTCTTTAGCGTATTGTTTGGACTATTATTAATCTGCAGGGAATTCGGGACAGGTTCTTCGATAGTCGAGTCTGGGATCGCACGATGTTTGTGAATACGACTGCAATTTTTGTGAATAGAAATAGTCTGATTATTGAAAAAATTATCATTGTTGGATTCCGAACACTCCTAATTTCTTTTTTGCATGAAAAATATTCGTTTGGTAAGAATACGATTTAGGTTATAGTCAAAGTGTCTTGTTTTTGTCATTTGTAATCTCGTTTTCATCCGATATGTATTTGGGAAGATTAAAAATTATTAAAAGCAACTGGGGGTTCCCAAGTTTAAACAATGATAATTTTTCCAGCATAAAAGTTGCAAAATAATTTTTTTGCCAGACAAACAGCAGATTCTATGCATCCGGAATGTTAATAATAGTTTTCCTTCTTCAGATGGACCATTATACCCTGCATCTTCACCGAATGAGGCTAGAGAGCGTCTCGACGACAAGTCAAACAATTACCTGATACGGTGATAAACACGGTCGAGATACCAGAGAAAGATCGCCCCGTAGTTTTCGCGTGTAACTGGACGACTCGCGTGTACTTGCACGCCCACACACGTGTAATTTTTTATTTCTCATTCGATTGCGTTGCATTTGCACGTCTATCTGTCTCTCGCTTTTGCTCCAGCGGCCACCCGGATGTTATTTATAAATGTCTGCCAAACGAACGAACGAGATCAGGTTTAACACGTCGTCCACCCGTACGTCAGGTATGTGTTGTGCGTGTCTATGTGTGTGTGTGTGTGTGTGTGTGTGTAAATGGATTGTAGACTTAAACTGTTAACATACGCATGCTCGAATAACGTGCCACTTGTAATTATCTTTCTTCCACGTTATTCGCCGTTCGACTGGGCCTTGTGTCACGCCACCGACCTCGTATTTCACCAATCGATTTTTACGTTTTTCATTCACATTGCGTTACCGCATATTTTTATCACGATAATGATTACGTCGTCTTTTCCCAAATTGACCTACGAGGTCATTTGTCTGAGAAATAATAGCCAGATTGAATAACCAAAACTCGGTATTTTAAACCCGATTGGTGTATCGCGAGGCCGATTTGACCCGGGCCAACATTTTTAAGTTCCCGCAGCTCATTTGCTAATTTTTATTTTTATAATGAATAATTCCGGACACACTATTCTTCATAATTTCATCGTAAAGTAGGAGTCATGAGCTTTATTCATGTATTTTTAATGATTTTAGCATGACATTTTCTATTTCTTTAAACCTCGGGTCGATTTGACCCCACGATAGACTTTCAGGGTACGAAAAAGAACGATACACTAATCGGGTTAATAGCTCAAAGTTGAAAAGTACGTGACAGAAAGATTACGTACGTTGAGGTAGGTTATTTCAGGTACTTTTTAAGTTTTCAAGTATTTTTAGGTCCTAAGAAGTTTAGGTAGGGTTTTATGTGTTTTCGGCGATGACTCGAATAAGGATAACCTCCTCAGGAAACCGCTTAAAATCCTCGCAGGAAGCATCGTGTAAATTAATAGTCATCTATATTTCATCCCGTGGTTCAATAAATGACGATAAATGGCCGACGTTCCTCAAAGGACGTAGAAACACTTTGAGCCCCTCGATTCTGGATCCGTGTCTTACGCAATTTGTTGTGCCGAGCTCGAATGTTCGAATCCGTGCTGCTGGGTCGCCAGTCGCGAGGAGTACGGCTCTGCTTCGACACCTTGACCCGTTTACGCGTGGCGCAGCTGTGTACTCTCGGAGCTAGCTCAAAAACGCACACGAAGATTGAGCTCTCTAGTTTTCCCCCATCGTATTTAAGTTGATCCGACGTTGATGACGCCATAAACTTGCATCTCACGTGCAACGCAATTTATCGTAAATTTTTAATCATTAATTTTACTTTGCACCCTTGTTTTCTGTTTGTCTTCCTGACTGAGGTCCCCCATGAGATGCGAAGAAAAAAGTATATTGAAGAAACTCCTCGCGAATTGCCGCTTGTTATGCATTCATTGAAATTCGTATGGGAGAGACAATCGACCGGGTAGCCCGCGTCGCCCTCTGAACTTCGATAGCCATAACACGTATAACGTACATATGACTGGTATTGTACATGCTTCGTATATCAAGAGACGGGGTAACGTCTCGATGTCAAATAATAAAAATAAATTAAAATTCATGAAATGCACATGTATATATGTGTACTCAGCTGTTTAGCACGTGGCACAGTTTTCACGGCACGTACATCCATGCCGTAATTTGCATTTAGTGTGTAGGCCAGGGTACGCGATTACGCATGTATTGGCAAATTCGGATCAACGTCGTCGTCGTGGCTCAGCTCAGACTCAAATATTGAGCTTCCCTTTCACGCCGTTCGAAATGAAGCGCCAAAGAAATCCGTGAAAACGCTTCCTCCACAACTACAATATCCCACGGAACCAAAAATTCGTTCTTTCCACAAGAAATAAAACGATCTTAAAAATGGTGAGCTCGATATTTCGCACTATCGAGAAACACGGAAAGCATTCCGATATAAATATCCCATCGAATCGGAGATGGGAAAAACCAACTTTCGTTCGGCAACGTCGATACGGCGCCAGTGGAGACAAAATATTTGAATACAACCGAAAATATACGTACGCCGTCGACGATGTACCGAATCGTATGCAGCGTACTATCGCTGATTGTCCGCAATGCGAGTTGGGCTATCAGCCAGTACCAGGAGGTGCTGGGCGACACGAGAGAGCGGACCAACATCATGGCCACGAACAAAAGCAGAAGCACGTGTTGCTCGTGAGGTTGCTCGTTCAATCGTTCGTAAAGTTTCTCGTGTCACCCATAGCCATGGCGTGTACCACAAACGACTGTTTAGTTACACACGCTCACGGTTTCTCGCAGTCTCTTGACGAATTGAGTGCTTGAGTGGCGTCCTAATGATGAAATTACGCGAAACATAACAACATCCTTCTGCGGGGCCCCACTGCATGCATCATTGCGTCTCTGCCAATGGTCGCAATGTTGTATCGTAAAGTACGAATCGACGAGTAAGTGGCGACGATTTGCCACGTGTAGTTAACGTTCAGGGTAGTCGCAACGCGTAGTATACGGTGCGTTTACGCGTGGAAATGTATTTTGTAACGATGGCGCTGAATATTTTGAGTGACGGTTTGTCGAAATAGCCGACGATCGGTAATTATGATGAATCTTGATCTCTCATGCAGTACACAGTATACAGTACAGCCATGCATGGAGATATATTTTGGGACGATGGATCTTGATATTTCGATTGACAGCTTGTCGAAATAGATGACAATCGGTAATTAGATTGACTCCGATTGGCAGTTTGCCGATCGCAGTATCAACGACAGGATTGATTATAGCCGAAGGATTGAAAACTCCTGATTCTGAAATCAGGGAAATGAATTTTCAAAGTGTTATCAAAGAATATCCAAAATTACGACGTAAATTGAAGTTAAATTTGGATTCATCGCAGTTACGCCGTCGTCCTCGGAACTCTCGATCACCGTCGACCATTGGCTTATGAAACGAAATTGTAATGGGGTCCAAACGATCGTACGTTGCATAATCGTGACATACCACTAGGCATAAACGGCATTCAGCTTCATTACGAATTCTCAGCGACACGTGCCTCTCACTCGCTGTCCGCGAAAAATATCGTTCAAAGATTCGCAATTACCTTTTAACGTTTCTCAAACAAGTGCTCGACCACCGGCGTAGGATTATGTGAGCGCACTGACGCCATTGAATGACGTAGGTACGTTTGCGCATTGACGTCATACAATTAGAGACCACCGCCCCCCCCCCCCCCGCCCGCCCCCCTGCGGCAACAGTAACAGTATCGACACGATAGCGCTTTCCTAACCGGCTGCAAATAGAACGCCGGGAAAAATAACTCGAACGTACGTTAATTAAATATTGATCGGGGAGGGAGCTAACCAGTGAGTCTGGATAGCTGGAAGGGACGCAGCAGCAAAGAGGGGGGAAGAAGAGCTTTATTGAACTATGGTTTCACTTATCGGAACGATATTCCACAGAAAACCAAGTGAAAATGTAAAATATTCTATTTTTTGAGCTTCAGGTAACGGAATCCGGTTAAATATCGCCGAGTGTACGTTTTTGTTACATTCGACGATATTCCCGATGGATTTTGTCCTGCGGAGTTGTAAAATGAGAATGTAGGCCACCAGCAGAGTGCCAGTGATGAAATCTAT
Organism: Sussaba pulchella; assembly: GCA_963971145.1. Classification (NCBI taxonomy): domain Eukaryota; kingdom Metazoa; phylum Arthropoda; class Insecta; order Hymenoptera; family Ichneumonidae; genus Sussaba; species Sussaba pulchella. The sequence continues at coordinate 13,017 of CAXAQZ010000224.1, forward strand.
TTGGCTTGTGAGACCGAAATAGTAGTTCAATGAAGGACGAACGAAGCATCTCTGGGTGTGCAAATACGTCACGACTGAATATACGATAATGGTTACGACGTTCGTCGTAGTCAAACCATTTTTGGAGAAACGGACTCTGACACCCGCCATTGAGAAACGCTGGGTATAGCTTCATCACGGCCCATGTGGAACATTTAGAACGTATATTACTACGTTCATGTGAATGGACGGGAAAAAACTCCAAAAACGTCTGTATTCGATGTAACGTAAAGTGGCTGCGTTTTTGGTACGCTTGCGAGAGCGAGAAGTGAGGATGGATGAATGTCAACGAGCACTTTGGCGACTCTTGGCATGTATAACCTCAGTCTTATTTGTCATGTCCATACACAGCCGCGTGTCTCGATAGAATTCAAGTATTTCGACTCAAAACGAATCGAAAGAACGAAATGATGACAGATCCTATGAGTCATGTTGCGGAGATCTTATTCGGAATATTGAATAACGACTTAATAATATTCACACTAAACTCTGGTTGTCGAATCTTTGCATTCGTCAATTTTTTTTAGCGTGGACACAAAGTAAGGGTTATCGCGCAATTTATTATAACTACATCAATGAACGTCCATGTGGAACCCATGCCATGACCGATGGAGAAACTCTCAAGAATTGCCAAGGCGGCGTCAATCTTCGTGCGCATGACGCATAGCGAAATTCCACTCTCCAACTTCGGAACCTAAAGTATTCGCTAAACGGCGAGAAGGTCAATACATTCCGGGTCCATGTTTTCGACGATTCATCGTTTTTTAAAAAGAAAACCAGGACCCAAATACCGACGACATATCCGGTTTGAAGAAGCACGTCATTCGCTTTACGAAGCGAACTGCAAGGAATTCTTTGCCGTTTCTTTGGAACAAAATCGTGCAGTCGCCTGATAAATTTAAGCGTTCGACATGTCTCCCGCCATCGAAAGTTCAAACAAACGTATGGTACAAAGGACGTTCATGCCTGTTGGTGACGAATGCGACGAAAGACAATTCAAGGACGCAGAATGATCCGACCGCTAACGAGCTTGATAACGCTGGTAATAGGAGCACTTCACCTTGTCTAATTGGACCTGGTCGATGCTAATGGACCACATAGAAAGTCGCGCGAGCCTTTGGACGTGAGCGACTTGGGCTTCGTCGGCAACGCGGGCTCACCAAACGTGGGAGAGTCTTCTCTTCCAGGCTACTTCCACTGATGCTAGAGCTGCTGCTGCTGCTGCTGCTGGTTTCGATGACTCGTTGGTTCGTTTAGCCCAGGGGTCTGTAGTGCTCCTGAAGACCGTCCTTGAGTAAACCGGGGAGAGTGCACGTAGCCCGTTGCAGAGCACCGAGGGTCGGATTCTCGATACGTCAAGAGAGTCAGAGTCTCTTCGATGGAAATTTCAGATCACCCGGGCCAAAGCAAATTGAATGGAACAGAAGTCGAGAGAAATGCGCGCGGTAAAAGGAAGAAGTAGCAAAGAGAATGAGAGACCGAGCGATGGTTCTGCTGCTGCGAGGATTGAGGGGACCTCTGACAAAAACGTGGAAAAAAAAAGAAACGAAACGAAACGAAACGTCACGCGCTCGGGTTGATTTATTCTTTGGATCTACCTCAAGCTTTGCTTATAACGTTCGAGTCTCCCCCCCGCCCCTTGCCGCGGCCTGCCGTGAGGCCCGACCCGACCTCTTCTTTGCTTTGTACGCTCTTTATCCACGAGAAGCTGTTTTGAGGAAAGTCTCGTTTCAACCTGTACCCGAGATAATTCGAGTAGTACTAAAATAAAAATAGCATTGGGGGAAGCAATAAATATATAAATTTATTTATACCAAGCGAGGCTTGAGAGGTCGGAAAGATGCGGCAAAATTCGTGATTCGAACCGCATTCGAGAGCGACAATTACCTTTCAGTTATGGACAGTCGCCGAAAATAACGAAAACAAATCGTAATATTATTGAAGATTCTTTATTAATATTATACATTTTTACTACTCGCATGGGTTTGAAGAATAAAAAATTAAAGACATTTTCGTTTGTACACAATCGTGAAAAAAAAAATTCAAGGCCACGAATGACATAAAAAATTGACAAAATCGCGAATGGTCTGAATTTAAAACCACCCTTTCCTCGTAATTCCGCGTGGTTCCGGCGCTGCGAGGGACCGGTTGTGAATCACTCGACGCAGCTGGCGGAGGAAGCGAGATCGAAGGGTGAAAAGGATCCTCGAGGAGCAAATTCATCGAATATTATTATCCCGAAAACTCGTTGGAATTTAATTAACGGTGGTGGGGTTGGGCGCGGGGTTGGGTTCCGGGAACGGATGCACAAGCGGCGCACTCGCGGTGTCTCGAGAGGGGTCTATTAATTTGCGCAAAGTGGATAACGAGTGTTCGCGACTCGTGCGACTTGCAGCTAGCTATCTTCCCTGTGCGTCCATCTATTAACACACACACACACACACACATATATATGAATACATGTGTACGTATATAATAAATATTCGTCTTTTGCGGTACTGTCTCGAGTTTCTGCGACTGTACGACATTGCGTATGTATAGTACGCTCGTCCGAGTACCCATACAAATGTCCGTTTCATCCTATCGTTAATCATTTAGTCATATCTCAGAGTTACGATCGTGTCAGGATTACGTACAGTCACGCGAGTTCCGAACAATCTGCGACGCAGGTGCATCACGCTGCGATGCAACGATTCCGATGAAACGGTCGAGCGATAAAAATTTCCACCCGAAGAAACCGCGTCAATCAACGGCACGCGAATATTTGATACACGAAGACCTTGTGACTAATTTTTTTAGAAGGTCCGTCTTATCCTGAATCGTATGACAAACAAGAGAAAATGGAAAAGAGTGCAGCGAATAAATACATTGTTGGGAATTCGTGTGTTTCGAAGGTCGGCAATAGGGATGAAGTTCGAAGCTTCCGAGGACGAGAGTACGGCAGTATGACGGGCGAGAACTGCGCAGAAGGGTATCACGTGTCCTGCGGCTGATACTCGAAAGAGCAGGCATCGCTACAGCATGGGGCATTCTGCCAGCCAATCGATTCACTCCGGAAAACGCGCATTGAATCTGACGATTGTGTGTTACGTGTGGATATAGCCTCCCCCTGCCTCACCCTTCATCGTACACTGGAAGCTTCGTCACGACGACTGATCCCTTCGAATATATACTCAGTTGTCAGCTGCGTGGAATCCAATTTATCTAATTCTCACAGGTTCGCGGGCGAATGTTTTAGAGGCTTATGGAACGTAAGAACACATAATAATCCATCTATTATCATGCGCACGTGCGTATGAATGGAACATGTGAAATCTTGTAGATGACGTATTTTGTAGAAAATAATATAATGTATAATTTTCATGTAATATTTATCTTACGATGGCATAAGATGGATATTCAATCGAATAAGAAACGTGCGGCTGGTTATCACACTGCTCTAAATTTGAAAATATTTTTTTGAAAAATATGTCGTATTGACGTCTCGTCGATGCAATCCCTCTCTCCTGAAAGTAGACAGACAATAAGCGACCGCTGGAGCTATACCTTCAAAAACGGGTTCAAAATGGTAAGAAGCAAAACCTACGAGTCGACATCATCACCTTTATCCCGCGGTTCTAGGGTTGATGGTGCAGCGCAAGGACATCGTCGTCCATTGATATTTCATCAACGCTCAAGGTCCTTCTGGATAATCCAAGAAAGGCACAGCACCCTATACACTCGAAAGTTGACATAAACTATTCCTCTCTCGTTAGAAATTCTACCGCAAATGCTCAGCCGAGCGTGCGTTGGATCCCGACAAGGTTACATCGTACACGTGTACTTACGTGGACGGTGGCCGGGCGGTGGAAATGGGTGGGGTAGATAACGGCCGAGTCTCGTAAAGCAGATATAATAGTCAAAGTGCGCCTCGCATTTTGCCACGTGGATGGGAGATCGATCGCCCTCGGGCTTCAAGGCTACTTCAAGGCGGAGGACATTAGGGGTGGGGAAAGCCAATGGGTGAGCCGGGAAGGGTGGAAGGAGAAAAGCGGAAAACTACGAGAGAGATGCCAGATAGAATTTATCGCGCGAGCTTACTCGGTGTATTAATAGAACCAAACTGAGCGGTCATACGGATGTCCTTGCTAGACAATGTGTCTTTCCGAGTACTATGAGTATTTTGTCTTGGGTCGGGGGTTGGTTGGGTGACGCGATACTAGACGTGTACTCGATGCCAAGGCTTTTGTCTGTTCTTGTGGACCGAGACTAATGGCGAATATGTTGACACAATATTGGCGAGGTTACGGAAATACCGTATTGTAACGCCGGACCCCGTATTGATGGACTTGTTATGGTGGAAGGCGCTACGAGGAGCCGTCTGGATCTGCCTTGTGGCATGGGTAAGTGATCTTAAGGTTCTAACTCGATACTGGCGCATTGAAAATATTGTCATGCGGTTACAATTACAATTAAGGTTACCGTCAGGTGGAGGGAAATCTACGATGAACGCATGATGCAGATTCGAGGCTTGCAATAATTACTCATTGCAATCTTGCCTTGGTCGGTATAATTCTCTTATCTTTTTTGTACAATTATTTTTTTTTACGCAGCTTTGGTGACGTTTGACCTAATTTTATAGCTATGTTCTCAACTTCTATATTCAACTCTCAGAGTCAGACTCAACTCGCTAGAGTCAGAGCGAGTCCTACATTAGCGATGTTATTAGATGAGAAATTTATTACTTCGTAGTTCGTTTTTTTCTCCTTGCAATTATGACCATTTTTTAATTTTATTTTTGCCTCTATCTATTTTTTCGCAATTTTCAGGTTGTTGAAGACGCAACGAACATCAAATTTTGCCTGACAAATGCTCTTTCATAAAATATGATTCTATTATATATTATTCGCAATTACTGACAAATATTGTGAAATTATTTCACAACAATGAGGATAATGTATAATTTTCTATTTTCGATGTTAACAATCTTGGATTTTTTTGTTGGATGATTAGCTCATATTACGTTGAACGCTTGTCCAGTGGAATGAAATTTTGTGGCGAATACAATCGTACGTTGTAGTATGAAATTCAGTGCTCGTAATAAATGGATGTTAAGTCTGCCAGTAAAAGTTTGAACCTGGATATTGACCCTTGTTAGCACGGTCCGCTTTTCTATGAGCGCATTGTACCGCATGCACGCATCAGGTGGAGATGCCAGCATCTCTTATTAAATACATTAGAACTAAGATAAGTAGTTGCCGCAATAAAAGGAAGATCATAAAGGTTTTAGAGTTCATTCTAACTGCTCGTTATTCGACCTCTCTATTCCTGCGTTAGGTAACGACGGATCGTTCCAAGCGTTCCTATGGAAACCACACTGGCACAATATTTCCATAGACGCACTTTTCCGTCTCTTATTATTTCAGCGATATTGACAGCTGACTCTACTTCGGTTCCCATAGAAAATTAATATACCGTTTCGAGACATCGACTGCATGAATACCTATTATATCACAAAAAATCGTCAGCCTCGAATATCCTTCACAGAATTTTTATTATTCGGATTATTCGTGCTGTTGAATCGCTCATTATCTACTCAAACGATTTGTTCCGCGCTGCCATAGACCCGTCAAAATAAAATAATAATTACCTTCACAAACAAACTCAGCTGAATCAACTTTTCGCTGATGTTTTTTCATCACAAAATTTATCCAAAGCAAAAAAAAACAATATAATTATTGGTAGAAAAAAAAAGAATTCAAGAGCGAGTGCTGAAGGTGTATTTGGTGAAAAGACCTCGGCTCTGAGGACTCTGGAGCGGCCCACGAAGCAGGAAGTTTACTCGACAGACGGCAAGCGTCGAGTAACCCGTAAGCTCGATTGAGCCAAGCTACGCACTCGTCGTTCCAGTTTCTTCATCTTTTTCTTCCCTGCGGCTCGGGTCTCTCTATTATTTTACAGCGATGGTGGTAGGTGTCTCTGTACACGGTTGCCGTAATAATACCCTGAAACGAGACACGCTGAAACGTCGGGACTTATCCAACCCGGGGGAGATTTATAATTTTTCTTATGACGTGCCTGTTCGCACGCACACATGAGCACACTCGCGTGAGCGGACGTAGTCTCTCGGTCGAATACCTTGTTTGCACAAGGTGCGTTCTCACTGGAGCTCATCGAAGCAAAAGTCGAAAACACAACCGTTTACAGCAGCGAGCTTCGCGATGGAAAATCTAGACGTTTCGATTTTTAACCGACTTCGAACAAGGAGGGGGTTCTCCATTCGAAGTGTATTTTTTTGTGTGTATGTCACATACACACAATATCGATATCACGATATCTTCGCCGATTGTCAGCCGATTTTAATGAGTACCTGTTTATTGAACAGGTTATTTCTCGAGGGTGGTCCCATTTGAATTCGAAAAAAATATTCCACTTCTGAGAGTTCGAAATTAGGGGATAAATCCTGTTTAATGAATCTTAGCCTATTTCCGTCACCTCCACTTGGCACATAGGCGTATTCAATGATGATAAAATACATTTTTGCAAAAAAAATATACGTATAGCCGAAGTTTTGGAGTTTTGAGTTTCGTCTTGTTCTTGTAAAATTTTCAACTTGCACAAGCTTCTGCCCAAGCAGAAAAAAACAATATGCCCATTATTTTTATTTCCTGTAGTATTTTTTTCTTGCACGATGAATTCAATATTCATTAGAACATATAGCAAATATAGACGTTTGGATTATCAAGTCGCTTTTCATTTGGCCCACGGTTGGCTGATCGTGTGAAAGGGATGGAAAAGAAAGTACCGGGAAAGGGAAGTATCGCGTATACGGGCAGGAAGCGACATATCCGTCCGTCCCCCTTGAACCGAGGGTTCAAGATGGTTAAAGAAATATAATAGTCCGCGTGTACGAGGAAATAATATTTTTCGTTGAAATATTTCATACGTGACGTTGTGTAAACTGCCCGGGACAAGGGTAGTTTACTACGAGGGAAGGGAATTAAATTTTACGTCTGACAATGAGGCTGGATATGTCGTCGACGTTGTCCATGATTCGATGCGTTGCGATTCCGTTGGTGCGCACCATGAGAGGCAGCGAATTATGAATCGATATAATATTGATACACCGGAGGGTCTGTAATTGCCGTAGTAATTACGGCATCGTTAATTGACAATAACTACCTCGAGATTCGCTTGAGTGGACTCACACCGAGAGGTCGGCAGAGAGAGTGAGAGAGAGGAACAGAGAGAGAAAGAGCGAGAGATAAAACACACAATGTGTAGCAATATGTACACACAAATTGAGTACATGTATGATGGAGGTCTTGAATCGATAAATTGATTCTCTCAGCCGAATGACTTTACTTGTCCCTCATAATTAAGTTCGCATTCCCGAACAACGTCTATTTATTTTTGTTCATCTCGTTCTCTCTTTTTTCAAATTCTATTTTGCATCTCGCACGAACATCCCCTCATCCTCTACGTCGTATCGGACGGTGACTATCAAATACAAACCGTTAATTGGGCTTCAGCGTCGAACGAGTGAAGCACCCTCGCGCGTTCGAATTTTAACGTCATTAATGATCGGTGATTAACACGGTCGATTGACGAAAATTCGGATTGAAAAAAAAAAAAACGTTGCTCTCGCCCCAAACCGTGTGAACCCATTTGATCGAGTTTTCGGCTTTGAGAGCCGAACCCGCACAGTTTATCGTTTTAGTTTCTCATTGTCGCATGTATTTGTTTTTTGATGTCGATGAAATTTTATTGACGCGATAAAATCATGGAAACCGGACGGTAGATATTTTTCATGGCGACACGTCGTTACTTCGCCAAGTTGGTGTAGCATTCTCGTGCCATTTCGTTATTCTATCCCTCGTCTTCGTTCGCGCTCATCATCCTGCGTCCTTTTCGCGCCCTTTCGCGAAGCGCATTGTGCGAGGATTAAGGCCGTACGAAATTCTCCGGTTTTAATAAGTGTCGGGCAAATGACGTGAATTAGTCCAATATGTCTGAAGCGAGAGAACGACAAACCCGGTCGAGCAACAATTCACGGGGTTCCTCGGTGCATCGCGCGTAATTAAAATTACTATCCGCGTCATACTTTACGTCGAGAGAACCCCGTGGCAGCAGACGGAGGTGGGTCGGCTCGACGCTGTCACACCGCGATCCCCTTCCGGTCCGGCCCTTTCCACATCGATCGCCGTACATACCTTATCGAGCACCATAGACTCCTGTATGGAAAGTGCGAGGGTCGTCGTAATTTTCTCTGACGGGGCTCTCCAATATCAGTGGGGGAAGGACGTTCAACGCTTCGATGATAATATTGGGAACGAACAAGGTACAAGAATATGCGAGCGAAAACTTTATTATGGAAAATCGTTTTCCTATCTTCGAAATTACGTTTTTTTTAATTGAAAAAAAAAATGTCCAGATCTGACGATACACTTTAATCCGCGATGGAAAAATTTTTACTTGACGATCACCAAAGTACAAAGTACGAATGGACTTCGCATTTGGGAACCGTGGAAGTACAAAGTACATCTGTAATTTGGATTCTGCGAACGCGGGAGAACGAAGTACAATTGTGTTTCGTACTTCGGTACTTCTCAAGTACAAATTCACCCATCACTGATTTAAACCCTTAGACCTTAACCAACTTCAAACAAAATACGTCACCATCGTCATCGATCGATCCATCGACCCGAGCGTCTGGAATCCTCCAATTAGCCGTCAACCCGGGCATCAAGAAGCTTTGATGCAAAGGGTTATAGTTTTTGCGCTCTATGGGGTTTCCTGCTCAAGAAGGAAATGGCGATGGTCGGGTCATCGACTAAATGCTAGATGGGTTACGATGGAAGGGGCGGGGAAGGGGGGGGGGGTGACGTGCAGGACATGGCAGGGCTGCGTCGGTGAAGGAGGACCACAAAGCTCTCGCTCCTCTTTGACGAAAAGCCCCGAGGACCGGACGTCACGATCCTTCGAACCCTTACTCTATAATTCTACGGCGTTCGTCGGTGCGCATTTGGAAATCGTGCATTCACGAGTGAACTTCGTTCGACCATCGTTAATATTTCGACAAAGTTCAACACGGTCATTTTCGTATGCATTGAGGGGTTTGTTGGGAGGTTTAGGTTAATAAACAAATATGTACCTGAATGAGATGAAGTTTTTCTCTTCTTCTTTCGTTCTGATGATTTAACATTTTTCTATCCACGACGCACGCAACTTTTTCGAAGTAAAGCCGAAACACGAATGAAGTTTTTCAGCGGTTTCGTACTTTTGGACCCTGTCCGTTCGTCCCCCCTCCGCGAACGCTAGATGGCGAGATCGTGCTCGGTATTCACGTTGCCGTCCTACGTTTTATTCTACTTGGCCTACCTGCTTTCGCGCTGTTCTTTGAAACCTGTCAATCGAGCGGCCCTCGGCATTGCGGCACTGTGAAGAGGGTTCTGGAAAGTACAGGCAACCGGGTCTCGGTAAACACCGCGATCTATTTTATTCTTCGCTTATTTCGTTTGTCCCGACGATGATGTTGCCCAGGTGCCCTAGTTTTTCCTATCGATGAACCCGCTTGCGCTTAATCGCCCGTCCAGTCCCCCATCGCAGTGCAACGGTAACGGTAGCGGATGGATTCACCGGAGCGGAATACTGCGCGCATTGAAAAAAATCGCAAAGTATGGGCTTACATGAACGCGGAGATCGGGAATGTTTTCTTGAAAGGTTTCAGATCGTTGTATTTGTTTGTTTTATTCATCGCGAGCTTTTTGATTAGCAAAGAAATCCACGCGATTCAGGATTATTCGTTAGGTGATGTTGTTGATAGTAACATTGATTTTTTTTTGAGATACTGCATGAACGGAGACCGAATTTCGAACGATTGGATTAAGCGGATGTCGTAATACTGTAATGAAGTTATCCACGACAAATCGGCCTTTAAATACGCTAAACTTCGTATCATAATGTTATTTAACCACTTTTTGAACGATTGCTGGTCAATGTATCCAGACGTATTATAAGTCGAAAGACCACATTTACAATGCACATGGTTATTGGTTGCCCCTCGGCTCTCCCTCCCTCCTTCGCCACCCTTCTCGCCGCCCCCCGCACGATGCATGAATTATGAAATGTAAAGTTGCGGGTCATATCAGTGATGCGTAGCAAAACCATGACCAAGGGCCGACATCGTTGCCTCCTCGACTGCACGATGCGATAAAATTTATATCGCTGACAGGCTCTATCGGAAGTTGACCCACTTTTTCCCTCGTCATAACAGCGAAAAAACCGCAAGGTTTTACGGGCAATCGAGTGAACGCCCACGCTCGGCCCAGCGAAACCACGGCAAGAGGTAAAGCGATCACGCATATTACATGAACGTCGACGATGCATAATTAGGGTACGTTGCACGCGATATCATATTGTTCGTTGGTGAACCCTTCATCGAATTAAATTGATTGGATCCTGATATATATATATATATATATATATATAATAAGTACTCTTTACGCGGACTGACTATTAATTGTACATTGACACTTACGAGCCCGACAGTTACAGCTACGGATCTATACCCAACCGACAAATAATCATAATAATGGATGATAATAAGAATTATCATTTATAATAGTAATTATAATGACATTTTTTTCAGAATATATCAATGGCTCAACCACACTATTTTTTCTATGTGGAAATAATTTGTCTCTTAACGAATAATTATAATAAAAAAAAGAATATATTATACTACTACTAATAATACTAATATTTTTTTAAATAATATGACTTAACCGAACAATTGTTTCACTGCAGCAGTAATTTTTATATGAAAAAAAAATATAATAAGCTTGTACTACATCGTATCGACGATAAAAGCAATCGGTCAGAGTGAAAAAAAAAGTTTGAACACTTGAGAACTGTACAGTACCCAATGATAAATTACTGTTCATCAGCTATATCAAAGTCCAACGACAAGTTAACGCTAAGTTAAAAAAATACATACATAACAAATTTCGTTGAACTTGTTCCTACCTCGATCAGAGCAATCTTTCCGGTACTGCAACGAACGATCTGAAACAAAAAAAGCGAACGAAAAATTATTCAAACCGATCACCGAAAATCACTCGACGGTACGGCTAATTTAGCATTTCCGTAAAACGATGCACTCGTCGGAGTCGTTCAACTCCGAAGGGTAGGAGGGGGGGGGGGGGGGGGGGGTGCTTGAAATACGATACTCCGCCGACAGTTGCGTCAAGTTGTCGCCCCTTCTCATCCTCGATTCCTTTTCAACCGTTTGTATGTATTTTCGTCGCCGCGCCCAACGCGACAGTAGAAAATTATACTCGAGAGCCTCGGGAGGGGGGAACAACAACAACTGTGCATATACGTGGACGGGAGGAGTCGCAAGAGCCGAGGGGGAAAAGGAGGGGGAGAGGAGAGAAGTCGGAATATGCTCGTGGAATGCGAGAAACGTCACGTGCGATTAGAGAGCGCTAAGTTCTTGACACAGCAGCTACGGGGACAAACGCAGTTGAACGTTGTTGTGTTCGTCGAGATCTTCCATTGTGACTCGATTCAGGGCCATGCCCGGACGGCACGTGGCATTTGACTTCGCCAGTTGCGACGGGCTTTGGGCCGGTAACGAAAATGAGAGGGACACGGGGGGAAATGTTGAACGGTATAAGTCGGTGTCAGTCACGTTTTTTTAAATTTATTTTTTGTTTACCGTGACGATTGCACGAGATAACCGAAGCTCCTCGAAATGACAAAGAATTTCATTTTAACATGCGACATGGCCACGATTGCCGGGCGGGCTTTCGTCTCCCCTCCGATTTCACAATCTTTGACCCTGCCCTTAAACGAAAGGACAATTCCAGAAGTCGCGTGAAACTGGAGCACATGCCGGTGTCAGTGAACTCGATGGAAACGTGATACGTTTCTGGTAATCTTGTTGGAAGGCGAGCACAACGGTCATTTGGATTCTCAACGACCTTCGACCTGAAGGAGGCAATGGCTGGGAATTAAGTTTTCCGAGGATTTCTCGGAGTTGTATCAACGAGTGGCCTGTTTGGGCGATAAATTTAATTTTTTAAATTCAATTTGTATTTTCATTTAATTTTGTTGTATTTTTTTTTGTTTTTTTTTTCAAAAGTTCCCGCTAATGGACTGTATAGAAGCCCGTCGTATCCGTGAAAGTTAAAAATCCACTGAGCCACGATAATTAATGGTCGCAACCGATCGATACTTTGCATAACACGCCGTGTCCTTTCACGGAGAATGCAGCATTCCAAAACGAGCAATAGCGAATCAGCATCCGTCACGGACATTCACGAGACAACTATGATGATGATATTGGAATAGTTTGTCTCGGGATTCGCCGTCGCGGCTTGATATAACTCGAGGAAGGAATGTTCGGGACCGGGGGGGGGCATGCGTTCGGGGCCACTAGGCAATTATCGGTGTTGCACGTCCGTCGCGAACGAACCCCTGTGCGCGCGACCCCTGAGTCACGTTTCGAGAAGAGGCAAACGTGGGCAACGTTCACGCGTGCAACGTGTCAACGTTCGCTATCGCGGAACAAGAATAAAAAAACGATGACGAGACGGAAAAACTCGATTCCGCGCATCGCGCTGCCGTTATCACTTCCAACGCGGCGAGTCGTTTCGTTGGAGATAGAAAAGAATCGCGCTTGCAGCGGCATACGCATTCTTTTACCAACACCATTATTCTCTCAGCTCCTTCCGTTTTTCCTCTTCCCGTTATTAATCGCTCTAGTTAAATTTTTTTTCTGCAATCTCAAGGACAAACCGTATGGCCAAAATTATTAAACGGTTAAAAAAGAAAATAATAATACGGATAATGAAGGTGACTGGCAAGTGCAAAAAAAATCACTCGAACGATTGGAATGAAATAAAAAGGTAGAGAGATTCCCCATGGCGAGATGTATCGATATATATATTTTTTTTTTTTTCAGTTCGGTCAGATCCACACCGCAAACGCCGAATGAAATACTATATTCTACGTGTGCCAGTCGTGCGATTAATCAGCTGTCGCGGTGCGACCCGATAATTAGAGGAATCACGTTCGAGACGTGGCAATTAATACGCCTCTCAAAAGCGATCGGCTATCGATCATCGGAGTGTTATTCTCCGCGCGGCCACGAGGTTTATCCACCGTGATAAAACGAGACGAGGATATTTGCGCGGATACGTGGCCGATCAACCTGCTAAAACTCGACGGGAAAAAAATATAAGGAGAAGAAGCAGTTATACCCGGAAGTGAAACGTTCTACGTGAATCGAAAAATTGCAACGTGAATGATCGGGAGAAAACACGTGGAATAAATAGGCCGCGAGAGCTTTCCATACGATCGTACACATGTTTTTTTGATGGTCATATTTTGATCACCCTTGTGCATGTGGTAGATATAATTTTGGAGGAGACTCCGATTAATTGATGGGACCAATTCATTCGACGATATTGTAGAACGGCTACATTTCTATTTTATAACTATTCTCGTTGAATTCTTTGATTTTTAGGGTTCCGTAGCTCTACATGGTAAGAACGGAACTCTTATGGGATTATTCGTTCGTCTGTCTGGACATCATCTGACTACGAAGGCCTGTTGTGTACTTTCCGTCGATTTGGAATTTTTTAATTTGGCACGAAAGAAGGTCTCGTGGTACAAGCAAAGGGAAAAATCCAAAAATCATACATTTCTAATTCTATAGATAATTGTTATTATTTATTTTATTCAGTCATTGATCCGGCCTGTTTCAATATAATTTTTATTAACGGTTCACGGGCAAGCGTAGTGCAGCACAAAATATCATGAATAAATCCGTGTGTCATTGTTGAATCGTGAAGAATTATGATAAGAAACAATGGCCGGAGATCGGATAAAAAATGTACCGAGATAGTCGAACATGTACGTTGGGTACACAGTAACACATGGATACTATATATATTTCACGAAGAGTTGAGGTTATACGGCGTTAAGGGAACCGAAGACCTTAGCCCATCGGTGCTCCAAGCAGTTACCGATACGACCGACGAAGTCAGGGGGGGGGGATAGTTTTCCATTTTTATCGATAGAAAAGTGTGGCTCCGGCAGCCAGTAGCAGTGGTAAAGCACGTAATGGGGTCCAGGCACGTTTTCCGTCGTGCACACGCCAGCAGAGCCTGCGGCTTTTCAACCCTCTGCTACACCAGGGCACGTCTCCCCCCCCCCTCCCTCTTGCTAGCTCGCCATCCTACCGAAACCACTCAGATTCCCACTCCTCATCCACCTCACCCTTACACCCGCGACAACAGCCAGTAGGTTGACAGAACGACATTAGATCCGCACCTTTTTTCACACACGCGCGTCAACCATCACCAACACGAAGGAATCTTAAGAAAGAAAAATGGAAGAAAGAAAAAAAAAGAAAAATGAAGTGTACCTAGTCCCTGCGACTTTTCCTCGAGTACGCACACGACCAACTGTGTTGGGCGAAACTCAAAGTTGAAATTAAATGTATATATTTATGAATCATTTCTGATTTTTGACGGCAATGGATGAATGCGCTGTTGAATAAGGTATGATATTTGGGACATGGAAGATATTGAAATATTTTTTGACACTTCAGTGCTGGAAAATATTTAAACATTTGGAAAAAAATTTAGTGAGATGTTCCCGCTACTGCCGATAGGCGGCTACGGAACCCTTTGATTCTCGCAAGACCTTCCCACCTTCTCAGAGAAAAGAAGAAAAGAAGAGAAAAGAAAGGCATGAGTTATCTAAGATAGCAGTGGAATTTTTTTTATCACATTTTCCCCATGCACTGCACAAGTCCTTTAATTTTGGCCATTTTGGAATTTCGAAACTTCCCACCTCTAGTACGTGTCAAGGTATACGTCAAGTGATATTTCAGGTGTCGTACGAGTCTCCAATTTTACCGAAATTTCCGTTTTTATACACCTTGAAATCGTATTAGAAAGTAGCAAGGATGAAATTTCAACATGTTCCCCTTATTAGGGGACACGCTACGGCACACTATTAGCCATGTTTATCAATATTCATTGTTGGGACAAGAAAATAGATCGACTGAGAACTTTTATTGTGATCCTATTTCACCGTTTATTATTCTCCTTCGGTAGCGAAGGAAAAAAAGGGCTGCAAGATGGAATTTCGTGGACATCATCTCCCTCTCCCGCTTTCTCTCCGGATATTTGCTGTACACTGCAGATTCCACATATCTATACGTATGAATATCCGCAGCGAATTCCGAATTCATAGTGCGAGAGTACGAGAGTATTCTATTATCTATGCACGTTCGCGTGGCTCTCGGTTTCAATGGATTTCGATGCGCGCACCGGAGATGGAATAAAATGCGACTTTCTCATCCCTCTCTCACTTTCCATTTCTCTCTGTCTTGGCATTTTCTCGCGTCATCTGTCGCCCTCTATTTATATCCCTTTAGCTCGCCGCCCCCTCCCTCCCCCTTGCCACCTCCCCTCGTCATCCTGAAGAAGACGAGAAAATCCAAGATTTACGACGCGTACTCAACAATAAATTTTCCAACGATACGAAAATAGCGTCATCCAAAATCGTCCCTCTTAGGCGTGCGTCTACCTCCGAGAAAAAAAAGTCAAGTCCAGACAAAAATTCCCGAGCAGAATAAAAAAATTAAAAAATGGATCAAACATTCAAAAAAATAATTGAAACACTATTGCCCTTTATAGGGTAATATTCGGAATATATTAATATTGATAATACGATGGGTAAAAAAAATTCTTCATAGGAAAGTTTCAAGTTGTTAACCACTGCGAATTACCCCATGCGACAGATTAAATGCTTATTCGATCATATCGTTTATTATTCGGAGTACTCAACGAATTATCATGAGCCCCTATAATCCACTTCCGTTTCCGAGTCAACTGTACAACCGTCCACGTTGAAGTTGCGGTAGCAACACCATTGTTGCCTGGCAGAAATCACCGGGGATTTGACCGATGTCAGGCAACAGCGAGAACGGAAATCGTGATGGGGCGGGAATGACTAGCGAGAGCCTGGCCAAATCCGAGATAGCTCGTTCCAGTCGGTTTTGACCATCACGTATGCTTTAGTACCGCCTCTCGCGTCGCGATATGGCCCCGTTTTACCGCGTGGAATAACCACAGGCATCATAATAGTTGAGAAAATGTTGTTCTATTATCGACAAATTAAAATTATATCGTAAAAAACGGCAGCAAGCAGTTTCCAAGTATTGTTTCGGAAAAATAATTTTGTAAAAAAAATATTGGTTTGCTTGAAAGAATTTCTCATGAAAGAGAGAAGGAAGTATGATTCGAGTGGCAGCGCACTACGAAAATATAACTGTTAATAGTGTTCTAACTATTGTCACGATTTGCCTTTCAATTATTATAAATCGTTCATCATCGTCCTTTCATTTTTCTATGATCCGACATTGTGTCCAGTTGTTGCCGAGGAAAACTCGTTATATACTCGAAAGTCAGCGGGTCAAGTATCTGACCGTAACGAGCGTCACAAATCACATCTTAGGCCCAACTGGCGTCGCACTTGCAATATTCCGACGCCTTTATCTTCGAAGGGCTTCGAGGAAGCGTTGCAACTGTACGGACTTTGCGGCTGCCACTAGCATTAACTCGATCTTGACACGAGCCTCCCCTATCCCTCGACAGGAGATGGATCGCCGGTACGCGAGACCGAACCCAAGTTTTGCGCCACCTCGCGACGAACTTACGTGGCTCCGACGGCGTTAGTTGTTCGTACCCGCGAGCCAGAGGACGGGAGCTACTTCGCTACAAGAAAAACCAGAGGTTGAAAAAAGTATCGAAAGAAAAAAATCAAGAAAAAATAGAAAGGATGAAGGGGCGAACGGTTGAGGTCGAAAGCGTGGACCAGAGAAAGGGTTAATGGGAGTGCCAGAACCACGAGCGGAAAAACCTAGAGTGAAGAATAAAAAAAATTAAAGAAAAAAAAATGAAAAAAAATGAACAGGTCTGGAGTTTTCGAAAGAAAATGGGGAGGGGCGAGGGTGGCGGACCGATACGTGCGCGACATCATGAGCTCGTTATAATGCTCCTCAGCTCTACCTTTTTAGCCTCGTCTCCTTTTTTTTCAAGCTTCTGGCTGTTTCCCCTTGCCAACTTTGCGCCCGTCCACACCGATGTGCTTCCGAGACCAAGCACCTCAGCAAATTCTCCGCAGGGGTTGATACGCTGTCCGGTATCGCGAGTTACCACGGGAGTTCGACCGAATCCCACTAGCCAGCGGGATTACTAATGCGCAACCATAGAGTAGGATACAACTACAGGCGCACCATACCTCGGGGCGATTTTCTACTTCTCTTTTTCAGCGTGCTCTTTCTCAGCTTTCTCGAGTCGTACAGTTATCGAGGACATCGGTATCCGGATGGAGTTTCGCCCGAATCATCGATGCGATACACACATATTATTGTTCTAAGACAGACGGGAATCACGGTCAGCGCATGGACGAGATGGGGTCGTGCGAGTTTTTTAATTCAACAAACAAGCTCGCATAATGGGCGTCTCATCACATTTTCTTATTACGATTTTAGATAATTAAGGGACGTGTTTGATATGTCTTGTAGCTTGCCAGACGTTATCATTTGTCCTTAATTATAAATAGCGGTTTCATCAAAATATATCTCGCCAATAACGAGGAGATAATAAATAATGATTGATGGAAAAATGGACAATGCACAATAATAAATAACGGACATTGAACTGCTTCTGAATATCCAATTCGAACAGGCCGAAACCACATCGAAAAAGGGGAAGGTCGAGATTAGAAACGATTAGACGACTCAATTAGTTCAATCGTCTCTCTATTTTCACGTGGGAAGACTGACGCTGCCGCTGATGGTAGTAAGAAGAGAAGGACGGACGATCATAAGGACTAACGCTGCCAGAAAAAAGAATCAACGAACACAAACTCACGTAGCTTTTCACACACGACGAAACAGTCACGCGTAGCGGATACTCGGTACCAAGAGCACGCATAGACCGGCGATGACGGGGAGAGAGTCAAGGTCTTCGGGTGCGGCAGGCCGAAGACCCGGCGTGCGTTCCGTTGTGCCTTTGCTCCCACATGAGGCCCGCAAAGACGTAGCCCGCAGTTTGTTGCCCTATTTGACGTTGGATGCGCGACACGTTGTTGAAGCGAACGAAGAAGTTTGGATGAAGAAGCGAATAGAAGGGAGAGGAAGAGAGACGACAGAACGCGCGGGTTGAGATTGGCGCTTGGGTGAGATGCGCGCGCACTTTGGCGGGAAGCTCGCTATGTGCCGACAACTAGTCGCGTCTTTTCCTTACCGAGACGAACGAGTTGAAGAAAAGAGACAAAAAGAATCTTACTACGACTACTACTACTACCACTACCACTACTACTACCCCCGCTGCTGCTGCTGCTCCTGCTGCCTACGCCGCTGCTGCTGCGACTACTATTTTTACTACTGCTGTTACTACTATTACAATCGCCACCACGGTACTGGTATTCAACCTGGTGTATTTAATGAGGCTCTGAAGAGGCGAGAACTTTTAATATAATTTCCCAACGGCAGAAGTGGCGGCAACAGCCGACGTTGGTAGCAGCAGCGTCTCGAGCTATCCGGCGTTCACCCGTCGTGGAAACTGCTGACGTCTTTTTCTGCCTCTTCTCCGTCGTTTTCGCAGTACCCCATCTGGTGCTCGTCGTGCGTAGAGAAATGGCAAAGTACACACTTTCTTCCTCGTTTCCTACCATAATTTTTTTTGTTGTTGTTGTTTCTTTTCTCGTTCATATATTTGTTTCCCTCAAGTTCGGCTTGTTTCTTCGCCATTATTGTCGAGATCCAATCCAGTTCGGGGCTTAGACGTTGGACCGAACAAAAGCTTTGTAGAAGCGGGAGAAGGTTGCACAGCGTGGGAGTACAAATCCGGGATCCCTGGTTGCGTTTTCAACGTCGCGCACGTCGGTTCAAAGGCGAGACGTTGCTGGCAGATTAAATCCGACTTAACTGGACTTCTTATTTCTGTTTATTTTGACCTTTTGCGAATGGATGGAGTTGAGTGTGGGCGTGAACGAGAAACGAGCGTTAAAGGGGATGGTACGAGAACGCCCTAAAGTGGTTCTGGTTAACGATGATCGTCCACTTTCGCCACACGGTGCGATGGAAGCCCGCGGGAGATCCGGTCAACATCCTGTTATCGACCCCGAACGACGACTTCGCTTCGTTTCCACCACTTGCGCCACCAGCTGTACCTACATCCCCACCAACAGTCCCGAGCCATATCCATCTACTTGCGATGATCACTCCTGTTTTCTTCTCTTCGTTTTTCTTTATTTTTTGCGTAATTTCATCGAAGGAAATGGCCGTTTAACAAGAGAGTGTAAGCCGTCAGACTGGAGTGTTTTGTCGGACCAAAAGCCCACGTACTTTGGTCCGATTGCATCTCGAGTGGTAGTCAATGATGAAGACGGAGCAATTTGTTGTTCGTTGTTGAGAACTTTTCTTGTTCAAAACTTTTTCCAATAATCGACTGTCAGCATTTGAACTCACAGACACATATTGTTCAACCTGCATCTTGTCTTTCGATTTTTTTTTTTCATTCTCCGGAAGAAGCTCGGTGGAGTAAAGAAAATTCCTCGACTCCGGTTTCGAAAGCCGTGACTGCGAGAGAGCGGCGGGGCGGGAGAAAGGGCGGTGAAGTGGGGAGAACGGCGGAGATGGCGAGGTATTTGAACCTATTCCTCAGGTCCCACCGGGCGTTTCTGTCTGTAGAGCGTCTGTGCTGTCCCCTCCGAGGGAACAACGTTCTCCCTCTGGTCGAGAAGTCGGGTGGAGTGAGGACAAAATGCTCGAAGGGGGAGTTGGAACACGAATTTCGTTACCCCCACTAGACGTACGTTTCTCCGTCGTTGGTGAAACGAAGACGCGCGTAAAACGCGTCCGGACGGCGATGGTGGCAAAAGAACGAGAGTTTTTATGCGGTCAGACGAGCTACGAAACGAATTCTCCTTGCCTCCCTCCCTCTCGCTCTTCTTCGGGAATCCCGCGGGTTATTGCTTGGCAGGAAACCAGACACGTGATGCTCATGGGGGCCTTTCGTCTCGAAACAAAGGAGCTCACGGTTCTCCCACTTTTCTTTCGATCTTGCGTTTGATATTAGCTCGTACCAGTTGCGTTTTCCAAATCCAAGTATCGAACATTGGGAATAACAAACACGTTGGACGTTAGTATTTCGATCGACGACGGTGTATATCGATCGTAAATCGTCGTTCTCACGTGAGGGGACAAATGGGTGGGGATGATGCATGGGATATCGTTCTTTGTAGACAAGTCTTGAAGATCCGCGATTGAGACGACGTTGATGACGTCTACCGCAGTGGGTCTGAGCCGGCGTCGCATTACCTTACGAAGATCCGGACCTACCGCAACGACCAGACGACCGAAGAGTCCTTCGGCTTCGCTTGCAGCATTCTCGTTCCCGTCGAGATAGTTTCGCACGTCGGTCATTCACATCCTTTTTTCCGCGCTACTTAGATCCGGAATTTCTGTAAAACCAGAAAACGAAGAACAAAGAGCTGCTTGGTTTTTTTTTCTCCGCCTGAATCGGGTCGAATGAAAAGAATTTGACTAATCATTGTTCTCTGGAGTCCGTCTGGTGTTCTTGAAGCCCACAAGCGACGAGCGAAAACCAGAATCAAGAGTGAGCATTATATACATGCGACCTACCACAACGAAACTAACGTTTAGTTCTCTCGCAAGTCCTATTCAAACGACGACACGCTATCCTTTCCTCGCCCTTACGAAGCCCGTTCGGATTATTCGCGGCGAGACGAAACGATTGACGGTTATTACATCGCCAGGGTTATTCTCTTCGAAGCACGTACTCTGCACGAGGATCAGTCGCCTCTGAAGTAATCACGTCGCACGATCGTCCGCGTACGGTCCGCGAGTTTGTCAACGAAACCCAGTACGCGTGCATGTCGGTATTGTGCCGGGATCTAGTCAAGATCGAAAACCAAGGCGTGGGATTATGATCAAACCGCAATCCATACATCGACCTGGACAAAGTCTCTTAAAAGCGTTTAACCACGCATACGGATCAACCTCGGTTCGAACCAATTTGCTCGCCACCGCGTGACAGGTTAACATTATCATAACCGAGCTCACTTCAACCTTCAATTAAGGAGATCCATTTTGTTTTTCTTCATTCCGTTCTTTTTTCAATATCGTGCGAGCCGCGCGACGCGAGAATATCTAGGAGTAGTTTGCTCCTGAGGGTCTCTTTGAAACGTCTCGATCGCGGACCTACCGCAAGGACCAAAGGCGGACCTTCTCCCTCACATGTCGGCCATTCACACGCCGCTCAGATCTCTCGTCTCGGGTTCTCGGCGATGATGTGTTGGCGCACCACACCAGACGGATCGCCGCGGTTCACACAAACACACACACGCACACACATCGACCGTTCACTGACACGAACCGCAACGCACGAGACTCTTCACACGCATCACGAGGCCACGGCTTACCCGTGTGACCGTGTGTCCACACGGAATGTTCCTAGGAATATAATAATAATAATGATAATTAAAATAATAATAATAATAATAATACTTATTATTATTATAATGAAAATAATAATAATAATAATAATTATTATTATAATGAAAATAATAATAATAATAATAATAATAATTATTATAATGAAAATAATAATAATGATAATAATAAAAATGATAACAATAATAATAACGATAAACCGGGTGGGACGAGACAGAGGCCTGTCGGGCAAACGAAGACGACGGGTACGCGCGGCGGCGAACCTTCGAGACCCCCGAGACGGCGCGTCCGGTCGATTATTGCGTCGCTCACCGTCTACCGGCCTTGAACCAACGCGAGCAGAAACGTTAGTGAGAGAGCGAGAAAACATCGAAGGAGCAATGATTTTTGGAGAACGCAGTCGCGCTAGCTCCTACGCCTTTGACGCCGATTCCGAGAAGTGTTCTCGAAAACCCATAAAAGTTCGACGCATCAATTTCGAACACCGAAGCTTCACACGGAAGCCGAAAAGTGCATGAACAGCCATTGGGAACCGAAATGATATATTGCGGAAAACGGCGAAAGAGCTTTCTTTGGAGAGTAGAAGATGTCAGTCTGTGTGGTATCGGGTTTTGTGGAAATTTTATTTTAGTTGATTTGTTGCCGGGATTTTTGATTACTTTGATGAGAGTTAGTGATGTTACATTTTTTTCACTTACATGCTACAGCTTTTGGCAATGAAACAAACGTCTGTTTTCCCATTTGAAACCGATAGAACAATCACGCCTAAGCACAAAACCTACTAAAATACATTTTTCCAGACCATTCACATCGATAGGGTATTGCTCAGGTGAAGAACCTGAATTTGTTCATCATTGAATAAGGAAATATTGAATTCCCGTTTATGCATAAAACGAGAAGAACCAAACGGATCGTAGACGCTCAGACGCAGACGTTCCGTTTGTATGCGAGACTGGTTAATCCAATCTGTCAGTAGAGCATATCAGGGGCGAGGGGAATAGCGTGCAAAACGAGTTCAAGATCGAGGCCGAAGGTGAAGAGAAGAGTAGTTACAGGGGAAGGAGCGAGACTCTTGTGGAATACGCGTTCGGTTACATTATACCTTTCCCATTCTTTTTTTACTTCCTCTCCCATCCCCCATTGCCCGCAGTTGGTCCCGATGAAGTGACCAAGCAGACACGATGTCGTTGTTGCCATCGTCGTCTTCGTCGTCGTCGTCGTCGTCGTCGTCGTCGTCGTCGTCACCGTGCAACCGGTTTTCTCTTCACCTGCGACCTTCCGTCTCACAAAGTTATATCGCTATATAACGCCGCATACACACCGCCAATGCATACTTATGTATTTATTGTATATATATATATATATTTATACAGTATAGCATCGCGTACAAGCTGGGCCAATGACACGAGGGGCGTCGCGCCGCACCGGTTTAAAGGAAGCCGCAGTCTGTTGCTTTCGCTGTTGTGCGGCTGAATCGTTCCGCTTATGCTCGGTGCCATTTAACGACCTGCGCCACGCCAAAGCGTTGTCTTCGTTGTCACCTCGCGAAATCCCCTTTTCACGATCACAAACCAGACGCGTCGAGTACGAGGGGCGCGGAAAATGGAGACGCAAAACCAAGTGTCGATCGAGCCGAGTCGGGCAGACTTGGTCGGAGTTTCGCCAGACGTTTGAGGCGACCGTTTGATATTTATACGAGCAAAGCCATGGCCGTTAGTGAGGAGTTTCTTAGCTAGGGAAACGAAATAAGTATAAAGGACCACCGTATGGGCATAGATAAATAAAAATTCTTCATAGATGAGCAACATCAAAACATAGAACAGAAAAGCATAAAAATGCAAGGACCAAGAAAAAAGGAATCAAGCAACTGAGGGTCGGCGAAAAGAAAGACAGTGGGGAGTACAATGTATGAGGATTGATATAAAAAGTAGATGCTGAGGGTCGAGTAAATTATTTTTATAACGCAGAGGAGGGAAAGTGCGAGGCGAAGAATATATATTTGTACATATCTATCTATATATATACATGCGTAATGGATCTCCCACTCAGGATTCACTTCTCGTCTGGTTCTCCGTTTTTTTTTTGCTCTTCTTTCACGCGTCCCTCGTCGTGTCGTCTTGGTCGTCGTCGGGCGGCGACCCCGGCGGCCTAACCCAACCCAGCCAAGAACCCACGCCGTGGAAAAGCTCCAGAACGAGTGCGACGCTATTATGTAGTATCCCAAGAAATTGCAAGTTCTCGAGCTTGACGGACGTATTGTCCCGAAATTTCATCATGGAAGGTGATTTTTCGCAGTACCGAATATTTAAACATAAGGGAAGGACCACGAAACAACATACGAGAGCTTTTTTGTGGTATTTTCTTTATTATTTTTCATATTTTTTTCACGAAGATTTTGTTGAAAGATTACGAGTGACTTTCTCTCTTGTGGTACTCTTGATATGTTATTCCCAAGTGCGCTGCGAAATTATATCTTGGAAAATTCACGAGAAATAGCAGACCCGCAAATATGGGTCTGACGATCATTCGTGCTGAGCAGATCCTTCGAGTATCATAATCGATGACTATTTATTGTCTCAACTCAACTCTTCCTTCTTGGACATTAAGTAATTTGAGGTGTTTCAGAATAAGACAATCAATAATCAATAGCCCATTTTTTAGCATAATGAAAGAATCGACTACGAAAATAGCTGTGGTGGAAAGTTTTGGAGTTAGTTTTTTTCTGTAAAAATGTTAACTTGTTTAAAACAAGATTACTCGAGTCCAGATTCTCTAATAGAATTCTGAGAGAAATATCCTAAATTAAACTGAATACTCTTTTCTTTAAAGCAATAAAAAATATTATTTTCACCTTTTTAGTTGAAGCGCTCAGATTTTTAAATAAAATTCTGATTAATATGATTCGTAATCACGATTATATGCCACACACGTGAACAGCCCAGATAATAAACTAGTATTATTGAAAATGAATTCAATTAGAATGCACACCGACGATTAAAAGTTGTCTCACGACGAGTAGTAGAAACGTCCGTGTGCGATCAGACAGTCATAATGAAGTTTGTCGCTTTCACAGACTACTCGCACCGAAATACGAGACACGTATGTGCAACACAAAATTCTATGTTCGTCTTGCCGATGATAACAGCCGTCTGAAGCATTTGTAATGAGTTTTGCTTGGCATACCTCATTCCCAGCTTTAGACGACAGACAACCGTCTGCGACGAGGCGGCGCTCGAAAGTTCGTCTGCACGTTCAACTTAAAGTGGGCCCTCGGCTCGCTAGGAATAGACAGCCCGATTAGGACGACGGTCCACGCTCATTTCATTCCCGGTTCGCCGTTGGGCTATTAATAAAATCGGGTCTCTCCTTCCACTCTGTCTCGCTACAGTCGTGGTCGCACAATTGCTGATCAATGCCCGTCTTGTCATTGGAAACCGAATCTCGTAGGTGTTATGTTCGTTTATTAATTTCAATAAAGATACCGCGACGACGACGTATTCCATATTATCCTAAATCTTGAGGTTTCGACATTTTCAAAGCGTGCTTCATATTTATCAATGCTTATTCATTTACATTCTCCCGCCCTTGCGTGGCCACCGTGTTTTTATAAAATGCAAGACGCGAACGTAGATTTTATTTCCAAGATGTTATTCCACTTCTCGAGCAGCC